>JAHLJT010002630.1:105705288-105776156 GCA_031308135.1 Acheta domesticus | reverse complement strand
ATAATTTTCTTCACGTAGATGTGCTGCTATTTGAAGACACATACCTTACGAAACCTTACGAAATTATAGTTGAAATGTTTCTGAGACTTTCGAGATAGCTACCGAATATTTGCACTGAAGAACACAGTTTGAGAAACATTGTACCAGACTCACATTGAATAGTAGTTTTCAGCGACAGCGATTTCAAAGTATGTAGCGGAATTAATGGACGTCTGACGGATGTAGTGGTTTTTAAAATGAGCATTAGAATTGGTTTTTGTGTGCAGAAGCCCTATGGAATTTATTTCAAATGTCCTCCGTTTTAAAACAACTAATTATTTGGAATAAGATAAATAAAATAACCGATGTAAAAAATTTATATTATCGTTACAATATTTAATACAATACACTAATATTAATAAAATACATACATTAAAATGCATTGCAATATATTTGACAGTACTGCCTCATAGGAAGGATATTGCAGTGGAATGAACCTTTAAACTACGCTGATTTATAAGAAGACAAGAGGTAAACGGCAGACGTCTTGCCCTCCATCTCCCTTTTCCTCCTTCCCTCTCCCTTTCTCTCTCTCTGTACCCCTGTCTCTGTCTCTCTGTCCATCTCTACCTCTCTTTGTCCTTGTCACTCTCTGTCTCTCTCTCTCTGTCCCTCTCTCGATTTCTGTCTCTCTGTATCTGTTCCTCTCTCGTCTCTGTATCTCTTTCTTTCTCTGTTTCTCCCTCTGCGTCTTTGTCTCTGTTTCAGTCTCTCTGTCTCTTTCTCCCTCTATCTGTTACTCTGCCTCTGTCTTTCTCCCTCTGTGTCTCTGTCTGTCTCTGGAATATGATAAACAAAATAACCTATGTGAGCAATTTACATGATTGTGTCAGTACCTAATACGTCACACTAATATTAACAAAATACATATATTTCAAAAATTATTTTCAGTGCAATATATTTGACAGTACTGTCTCACAGCATGAATATTGTAGTCTTTTTTTAAATATATATTTTATTTTGCAATTTGTTTGTACACAAACATTTGGCAAAATTACATTAATTTTCTGTAAATTACTACTTGAGAGGAGTAAAGTCCATTGACCGTACTCCACTAATGTTACATTATTAATAATTAACAAGCAACATTAAACATATTTGACAAATATACAATAATGGATATTTACAATGATGAATACATGGAATTAAATTTCTGACGAGAACGATTTACAGTCGATATGCAAGGTCTAGAGGATGTCGTTGAAGTCGTCTGATAGTGTCACTATTGTTTAGTAAGTTGATGCCTAGAATATTTGAATGGTTATGCAGTCGTTGTAGGTATTTTGCACTGGTCTTGTAGATTTCTTCTTTCATTGTTGGGATCTGTAAATCTTTCTATATTGTTGCATTCTTTACGTACCACGGGGCATTTACAAATTTCCTTAAAACTAATTCGCTGAAAGCGTTGTAATATTTCAATGTTAGAATTTTGAGCTCTTCCCCAAAGTTGTATGCCATATGTCCAGACTGGTTTTAATATTGCGTTGTACACATTTACTTTGCGATGCTTAAAGATGATTTTCTTCCCAGTAACCAGTTTAACCTCATAAGTTTTAGGTCTAATTCTTTTCTTTTATTCTTGATATGTTTTTTCCACATGAGTCTTCTGTCCAGAATAAGTCTAAGATATTTTGCCGAGTCGTTTGAGGAATAGTTTGAGATTCGATTTTTATAGGTGGACATGTTTCCCGCTTCAGACTGAAGGTGACTTGGGCAGACTTCTTGTCGTTGATCTTGAGGCGCCAGCGTTTCTGCCACTTGTGGATAGATTGCAGATGTTCTTCCACGAGACGAGATGCACTCAGATGAACCTATATATTACCGGCCCTATTTATCACGGGTTATCCCCTTTAAACTACTGATTTAAAAGAAGGTTAGGCACTGCTGTAATGAAATTACAGTAATCCCTCGACATCCTCAGATTCGCTATTCGCGAGTTCCGAACATTCGCGATTAGGGAAATGCTACCAGTTTTAACATTCGCGACTGCAACATTCGCGATTGCTTCTTTTGCTCGTACTACATTTTCTTTGAAAGCGAGCACTTTTCATTTCCTTTATCATCATCATCATCTGGGAAAAGAATTTGGCAGATCTCGGAACTCGAAGTTTAACTTTCTTCAAAATTTCACAGATGAAATGTCAATTCACATTTCAGTGGTCACGGGGTAAAAGTTCTTTAGTCAATTTTTGGCGAAACTGGGTTAAGTACTGAAACTACAAGTTAAGTATCTATATGTTATTTTAGTAAAACGACCGAATTCAAATGCTGCCTCCTTAACGAGAAAAAAGCGTTGGGAAATAGTGTTGAGCGTAGGACAATGCGTTGGCTCAATAATGTAACCCTTGTTTTCTCCATTTTTAACTTAAGAACTTTTACCCCGGTACCACAGATTTATAGAATAACACAATTGTAAAATAATTCAATTCAATTGCGTCTAACTGGGGCTAAGGGTTTTGGCCAAATGAACACAAAAGCCATTCAGGACCTGTGCAACTCTCAATATAATGAGCTCATTGTAGAGGAGCTTCGGGATATCATAAGTGAAGAAAATTTCCTCGACGGTGATGATGAAGTAACGGAAGAGAAACTGCGTCCTGGAGCAACTTCAGTGTCAAACTGTTGATGGCGTTCTAAAATCAACAAGCTCTGGTGGAACTGGCATTCCAATGTGATCCAAACATGGAAATAACTTCGAAATTTATGAGAGAATAGAAGTAGGACTCTTCCATATTTGAATTTTAGAACAGCGAGAAAGGTGATGAAACAAAAAAAATTAGCAAATCCTATATCCAACCATTTTCAACTTTAAAATAAGTTTCAAACATTATTTTATTTCTTCATTTTGGAATGTTAATTGTGAATTCTGTTTGTAGTAGCGCTTAATCAGTTCTACTGTAATTGATTGTCAGATTTTTCTTTCTTTTTTACACAGTTTTTCGATATCCAGGAACCTAACCCACCTTTCTTTATTAAAAGATAAACTTAACATTCGCGAGGTTTTTTTGGGAACCTAACTCTCGCGCATGTTGAGGGATTACTGTATAGTTCAATTTACGAACAATTAGATGTTTACCAGGCGTTGCACACGTCCATGCCGATCACAACCGTCGTAAAGACATGATGGGAGGGAGTATGTAACGGGAGAAAGATGAACACCGGGTTGATTATTAAAAGTGGTTTATTATGAGCCCTTGTTGCAAGTACATGGTTACAGAGGTTACACCGCCCAGCGCTCACTGTCAGTCGGTCGCCGCCAGCATAGACAAAGTAACAGAGGCGTATTTACGGTATGGCAGACATGGCACGTGCCATGGGCGCCACTCACAAGGGGCGCTATTTACAGTATACCCGTTAAAACAAATAACAACCACCTTAATTTCGAGCATCCCCAAAGGGGCGCAACTTCTATGCTTGCCAAGGGCGCCTGAGTACCTAGATACGCCTCTGCAAAGTAAGATAGATGGAGCACTCATATAGGGCAGGGGGACGAGTAAACGCCTATCATGGTCACACGGGCGCGGTGCGAGCGTATTCATCCTACACTCCGTGAAAGATAGGAAGTCTATGGAACAGTTTCCAAGGGAGGAATTCCACGTTGTCCGTTACTTTCGTAGACAAAGTAAAGGCTGATTTACACGCTGCCAATACTGGTGTGCCAGTTAGGGGTTTGCCAGCACCTACACAGCGCTGGCGTTCTGTGCGACGGGCAATAGTTGTTTACACAATGCTAGTAATGGCATGCGAGATGAGACATTTTTTCTCGACGCTCTTAGCTTGTGTATGTTCTTTGCGGCGTCTTACTGATAGTATTCGAAGCTCAAACAACAGGGTGCAAAGCAAATGTTTCGTAAACATTTTATCCTATTCATTCTTGGCCTTCCAATGTTTCTTTTTCCTCGCAGATTATGATTTAGGGCTTGCACTGGAAGTCTGTCTTGCGGCATATTTCCAATACGTGTCACCCATTCCTGTCTGTACTTGTTAATTTTGTCGTGTACTGTTTCTTTCTCTGTACCCTAGTTCCTCTCTTACTTTTTCACTTTTATTTGGTGCCTTAATGTACAGCCCTTTACTCCTCTCAGAAATCTCATTTCTGCTGATTTAAGCCTCCTACAATCTTCTTGTTTTTGAACCCAATTTTCACATCCATACAGTAAAACTGGGAGGGCTATTATCATAAAATTTTAACAAGGTTTCTTTTTGAATGTTCTATTTATGGTTCCACATACTGCTTGAAACTTATGGATTCTGCTGATGAAATCCCCATCTCTTCCATATGTAATTTCGCACCCTAAGTAGTTAAAACAAGTCACTTGTTCTAAAACCATATTTTGAAGCACAATCTTTGTCCTTATCGATTCTTTCCCTTTAAAAGACATTACTTTGGTTTTATTAACTGATACTATCAGATCGTACTCCTTTAAAATTTTCTCCAGTTGGTAAATAGAAATTTGCAAATTATCTTCGTTTTCCTGTAGGATTACCTGGTCGTCATCATATAAATTATACGATTTATGTAATAAATAAAGTAAGATTTAATTTCTGTTTAAAGTAAAGATTTTTTTAAGTACGAGGTAACAGTCTACGTGCCAGGGTACGCAGTGCGTACCTTGCGTACATGAAGGACACGCCACTGCCAAAAATCACATCCTTGTTGACAAATTCCTCCGCAACGACCATACGCTTTCTTGCGTTAATTTTATTCACGAACAGTTTGTGCCGTGGAACTCTGGCATGGTACCTCACACTGTTCAAGTATCTGCGAATCGTTCCAACGTTGACGTCGGTACCAATGCCTGCTGCCATATCTGCTGCTTTTGCAGTGGCCGTTTTCCGCGAGTTTTGTTGCACCATTCTCACTATGCGCCTCTTGTCCCTGTTCGTCAGTTTCTGCCGTGCACTACTAACGTATGTTTTCTCTTCTTTCCATCTCTAGTGCGATTTTTGTAACTTTGCCCCTCAAGGCCCGTCTTCACGACGGAATATGTAACGGTATTTCGCGTTTCTCAGCCGTGCCACTAGATGTCGCATGATCACGACGCAACAAGCATGTTTATTTATTTATTTAGTCAAAAAAAACAGTAAAAACTGTATATGACGTGTGGGGAAAGAAATTTATCTGCGCACATTTTCTTGAGGGCCAGAAGTTTATTAAAAAAAAAATTAAAAAAAAAAAAATTAAAAAAAAAAAAATTAAAAAAAAAAAAAAAAAAAAAAAAAAAAAAAAAAAAAAAAAAAAAAACGAAAACGAAAAAATTAATTTAGAAAATAATTATATTAGAAAAATAAAGATATTTGAAAAATGTTTTTTCCCGAGGTATAGAAAATCAATTTCAACTGTAAATGAACTACAAGCAAAAGGAGTGCTCAACAAAACGTGCGCACAGTGAAGCTACATTTACGTCCAGAAGCAAAACAAGGGGCCATCTCAGCATTTGCTCTATGGATCAGGGAAACTGGACAAAAACCTGATCGAGATGGGGGTCATTGACCCGGAGGCTGAAGTACATTACTTGTTACAGGCGTATTAAATATTTTTTTAAATGTATACAATGCAAACATAGACTAATTCATTATATATCTTTGTTTTGTTACATTAAACATTATTTTCTTTTTCACGATCAGTATAGTCTCTAATGTTTGCTATCATGCGATATTACCGGCACGAACAAGAAAGACACGAAATGACATTTGATATTCCATCGTGACCATAGGGGCAGAGTTAGAAAAATCACACTATAACGATACTAAATATGGTTTTCCGGCTTTGGTTTACCACCTTGCCTATTTCAGCATATGATTTTCCCTGGCTATACAGACTAACAATAACTTTTCTCTCTTCCACAGTCGTTTCCCTACCTTTCGTGGACATGTCGGTCTTTCAGACTAATTTGACGAATCTTCTGTACGCCGTACGTACAGCCACTTCACATCCACTAATAAGTTTCGGTCTCTGATCCGGCTTTATGGCCGAGCTTCTCTTATCAGTTAGAGCGGTGTCTAAATACTTTCGTCACGCTTGTTAAACACGCCGATGAGATTAAAACGGAAATATCCGTTACTACATCCGTACGATGGCAGGGATCGTCTTTCCACAATATCGCCACAATATTGTACAATCGCACATCCAATTGTAATCTATGGAGCAGTCAAAATTGACTGTCCAATACATCTGCAATCTACGTCTGAATACTTTTGTCCGCCTCTGTACGTAACCTACTACTCTTACAGTAAGGAAAGTAAAAACTGGGAGCCTCAGAGATCGAAAATCAGGTTTTAAGACCCTAGGAAGCACCATTATCTAATTATTCGGGCCATGTGTTAAGGATTGTATTGCGACTTTCAGAATACGACCCGTCTTTTGGACAATTCCTTACAATTTATTGAGTTAAAGTGCATTTCGTTTTCTCACCGCGAAATGATCTTTCTTTTGATATCTCATTTGGATGAATCAATGGATGATTACCACAGAAATAATATGCAAATAATTAGGAACATTATTCCAAATTTAAGCTTTCTAGGATAGATAATTGTTTCTTGCAAGGTCCTTGATACTAATACGTTAAACAATTAAATCATATCATACCTTTATTATTTAACTGCTTCACTTACTGAATCCTCTTTATGTTACATTTGTATCAAGTTATTTTAATCATAATATATAAGATGTATCTGGCCCTGCCCTACTCAGGTGAAGAAAATGTTTCCACTGTATTAGAGTACACTTTAGTCAATGTAAAAAGCCGAATTTTGTAAGGATGAATAATGAAAATATTGGTAGGTAGAATTAGTTTCATTGTGTTTTTTTTATACTTGCATTTTGAGATGATTTTATTCTGGAAATGGTTCTTTGTACACAAATAAAACCTAAATATTTCCCATGAAAGTATATTACACCATTTAAATTACATTTTTCTGAAGTGAAATGTATCAGAAATTAAAAGTATTGAGAATGGATATGTACATGTCTGATATTCCAATATTAATGTCTAAGCACAACAATTACAAGAGCTATTCAGGCTCACGTAATGAAATTGTTTCTGCAATTTCAATAATTACTTATTTGTAAATGTATTTTTACTCTTGTAAAGACAATGAAGAAGAATTTTGTTGTATCTTTCCAGAAAATACCATATGTTTACAGTGATTCAAATTCAAACATTCTTGTGTATAGTTATCTCTAAATGTAAGAACAGAATGCATTCTATAGGAACATGATATCTCGGCACTTTAATGCATTAACTAATACAAATTGAAAAACTAAAAAGTTTGTTGAACATGACAATACAATAAAACATTTTAATGTCAATTATGACTAATTATACTTACAGTATAAAAGCAATTATCTCCATTTAGGATCAACAGGTATTTCTTCTAATAATTCATTTTTCACAAGTAATGTAGATTCCAGATAGAATTTACCACATACTCCTCTGATAAGCAACTTGCAAATGAAGATGACTTCTTTTTTAATAGCAATTCAACAATAACAAAAATCAACACCTTGTTCATTTTTATAATGCATACAACAAAAAATTAAAATTGTTTTGCAATATTCATCTACCACAATATCACATTCTGACAATACTGCCAGATTCTAGTGTGCATATCATAGTGTTATACATAATTCTTGCATTTTGTCTTCGTACATAGTTGTTAGAATATGTGTATGGCTTTAAACAGTTGGGTACAGCGAGAATATGAGATACATATGAGATACGAAATATAAAATTTTCCTGCAAAAACTCAAATCTTAAGCTGAATTTGAAAGATGAGTCTGGAAAAGTTAAAAAACAGGAGGTACAGTGAAATTTCCAATGTAAGTTGTGATGTAGTGACAATAGCCAAATGAAAACTAAATGTTCTAAGTGATTTTTAAACACGGAGCAAATGAAGAGCAATTTTAAATGACTCATCAATGGGTTTTCTCAGTAAGATTAAGGTATGACTGGAAACTCAAGAAGGGAAAGTAGGGATTGAGTTTTCTTCTTTTACTATAAGCTTTCACAAATCTTGGGTCAAACAGTGTCTTTTAGCAAAAGTATTCACAAGTTAAAAACATGTTCAAAGTAGTGAGAAGGACATTGTCTGCTCTGTTACGCCAAACAAACAGAATGTTGGAGGGGAAAAATTAGATAACAAATTATATTCAATTTAATTAATGCATTTTCTAGATAAAAATTCAATAAAATGAATGTTTAAAAATTTTAAGTTTGTTTAAAATTATAATACTAAGGTTCATAGATCTTTAGATTGAAAACAGGTTTGTCTCAAGAGAGTCATTATAAATTACAATTACTGAATATTCTAATAAGTAATGAAAATGATGTTTGTACTTGAAGGGATTCTATTGAATACTTTTTATATTAAAACTGGTAAATTTTTGTTATATTCTTATATGAAATAAATGGTCAATATCAATTTTTATGAAGTTGAGTCCGTGATTTCCGAGATTGGCATTTTGAACACGAAACAAGGGCGGCATTTGCAAATACAATTAAATGATACTGACGCTCTCTTAGTGCATGAGTTGGTGTCACAGAACATAGGTCTTGTGCACAAATCATCTAGTAGGTTTTATGAATTGTCAAAACAGCATACATTTTTATTTTAAAAATTAATTATGAATATTTTCTATAGTTAATTATGGGTTAATTTTTTGCAAAAAAGTGAAAGTTGAAAAATTTGTTGCCCTATAGTATTCTGGGGACCCACCCAGCCGCTTAGGAGAATATGCAGAGGGGGGTTTAACAGACTGATGACAGTTTGATAGTTCTAAATTGCATTCCCAGTTTTGTCAAGGCATTGAAGAGGCACGATTTTAAATTGCAGTTGAATTTTAGTTTTCATTCCTGAGTCTTAGTACCAGTCCCAGAAGTGTATGTCTATGCCATGGGGGGGATTGTACAAGGACCATAGCAAACAATTCTGCTGATATTGTTTTCTTTAACGCATGAAAAATTGTATATCCTTTTTAATCCTGAACGTCAGTTAAATTCCTGAAAGGTCATCTTTATTAGATGGATTTCTGTTTACTACTTTACAATTTTCAGAACTAACTTTCTTTTCTTGTCTTATTGTTTGGTCCTTTATTTCAAGATAGTCTTGAATCATTTTGAACTGAGTAACCTATATGAAATATTGATAGAAAAATTGTCCTACTGGTACTACTTTGCTAGCATGAGAAGAGGTGGGGGTAGGAGGCTGGCATTTTATACAAACACTAAATTTTGTTCAGGGACCAAAAAAGTGTAGGTTTTTGATGTAATTTTGAGATTTTGAATGATGGAATTTTGAGGTTCAATTTAGCATGTGTAGTCTTTCATAATAATCATTTTGGTTTTATCCTGAGAAGACATTACAATAATTAGCAAGAATTATTTTTTTCTATATTTCTATAATGTGAATTGTAATCCCAAAAGTAATGATTTGAATACTTTAAAAAATAAGAAATTAATTATTTTAATAGTAATTTGTTTTTCAATTTTGGCTTTTTCACTACAGGGTATTTTTAATTCACGATTAAGGAAGACTCTAAGTAAAGATACAATGTTCAGGAATTTATGTTTTCTTTGAGACACAGTACCTACCACAATTTCTTTCCAGTATTGTTTTGCACTTTCAAAACAATTACCTCAAAGTAATTTAATCAAAGAACTTCCTCATGTACAGCTTTTATGAATATTCAGCAAAGCAAATCTTAATTAAATAATACTACATGTGAAACATTTTTCAGTCTTACATATCAAGAAGGAAATGCATTACATAGCATTTTCCTTAGATATTACATCAGTCTATTACCAAGCCATTTGTTAATACTGCAGACCAGTGATGTAACCTCAGGGCAATCACTGACAACAAAGTATAATCCTAGTGTTCAAGTATTTTGCATTACTAAGACCAGCATTTAATCCTGAAGTTAATCCTGAAGTGGTGTTTCTGCTAAAGACTTCATCAAAGTGTATGGAAAAACAAACAAATAAGTTATATATTGACATGAGAAACCATTTCTTGAGAAAAACATACTTTCTGAACTAATGTGTACAGACAGAAATCTGTGTGTATCGAGTAGAAAATATACTAAACATATCAGCATCCTGACTTTTACATGTTATACAGAATTGCATCTCACACGCAAGGTCAAATCCACTAGGGGCACCACAGGCACTTTAGCAGCTTTTAAATAGGAATTTATTATACAAGATGATAAAGAGACACTTTATTTTTGAGAGGAAAGTTATACCTCAAAGTAGTGAGTGAGGTATTTTTCTCCAGCAGGGGAGAAAGTATCTTTATTATCATGTGTAATATTTATCATATTTTATTCCATGTTTTTTAACAAAATAAAAGGATTATGTTAGGTTATATCATGTTAACTAGTTTCTTGCTCCTCCACCCTAGTCCACATGAGTACCAGTCGTTAAATATTTTGTCACCCATTATTCTTGAAGGTACTGTTGCAACGAATTATAATTAATGACTCAGCATCTTTAACTTTCTTAATTATGCAAATAACCTGAATGTTATTAAAGTGAAGCAACTTTATTCTAAGCAGTGTAACTAGAAAAATTCGTTTTAATTCGTATTAAATAATTCCAGACTATATTTAATTGTTCAAAGTTCTTGATTTTAATGTCCACCTTCTTAGCTATTCAGTTTGTTGCTAGGATTTGATGCTAAACACCAGGCAAAATTAAATCTTTTGACTTTTTAACTCTGATTAAATCCTCCATTTGCTCATCCAGAGAACAATGCATGTGACAGGTAAATGTGATGAATAACTAATAATTATCAGATATGATAAATATCCCAGTTACAAATAGTCAATTATTCTGGAAGCCCAATGGATGCTGAATGAACAAATTCACAGCTACACAGTCTATAACATATCTCAAATATCCATTTGTTTGGGCATTAGAAGTTACAATAACAATTTCAAGGAATGTATTGTAAGAAATAAATAGAAATAATTTAACACCAAAGTGCATTTACTTATCTCTGGACTAAGGCTAATTTAAATTTTTTTACTGTAAGTAGGAACACTATTTATTACATTAAAGAAATAAAAATTATTTTTAACTTTTTTTCCTCGTAGTACTTTGAGTCCCCCAGAAAACAAATCTGCAAATATTCTACTTCTCCTTTCCTTCTTATACTATCCCTCCTTCTACTATTCAGGCCTTCAAGGTAACATTATGTTTTTATACTTTAACACTGTTGTCGCACAAATGTCCTAATAACTGAGTCTCAGATGTTTTGTACTCAGACATTGATGTTAATAGAACAATTTTCCGTACATTGATGTAGTATATCTTAAATGGCTTCAATTTTTTGTAGTATTTTTAGTATTCATTGTTTGCTAACAAAGAAATCAAACTGCTTTACAACATATGGAAAGAGAGCCATTGTGTTCAATATGCTCTAAGGCACATTATTGAGCAAAAAACAAAAAGAAAAGAGTATCTGATACTTAAAGAAAAAAAAGAAAAAGAAAAAAAAGGGGAAAAAAAGGAAAAAGAGGACTGGTACAAGGATAATAATTAATAAAACTCAGTAAATAAAACAAAAAATAAGACTACATAATTATTTGTATAATATAAATTAATATGTACAGTTTCTGAATACCAGACCACCAAAAACCAATTGGTGATTTTTGTTCAAGTGAATCACCAATCCTACTATTTAAAACATGATTGAATTAACATGTCAAAAGACAATGTGGATTTAAATGAGATATCCTGTAGCTTCTCTACTGTCTGTACCTCCAAGCAATTACCCTCAATGAGAGTCATTGTGAGACACACAGTTAAATAGAATAAATAGTAACTTTAATTGTGATTCTGGATTTCTTTGAGGGACAGCATTAAATAGGAACGTTCAAAACACAAAAGTACCTTGTAAAATGATATGGAGAACTCAGTCTTTTAAAGACTGGCGTCCCAACATTATAACTTAAGGGTAAAAAAACAATTACATGTCGCAACTTTTGGCATACTAATGATTCCTGCCAAGCCAGAGTCAAGGCGAACATTCAGAGAAAGAAACAAGCCTACATACCTTTGCATTTCCACATTTGATCATATAAAAGGCCAAAGTGACAGAATATATGTGTAGAATGTATTTTCATTCTGATTTTGAATATGGCATATTTACAAATGTGTCACTTTGTAAATTTATGTACATACACAATCTGTTTTTAGATAATTGCACATATATATATACTGAATGATCCATATAACTGAACAATACTGAGCAGGGTTTAGATGCTATAGTTATGTTGTGAATTCATGGAATGATTTTTCATGTCAAAACTTGTGGTTAGGATTACAAGTATTGAAAATTTCTGATTGGATTAGGGTGTCCTTACTTATTGCCATCTACTAAAAGAGACAATTATCAGGTGTGATAACCAAGGAAATAGTTGAAATAATCCAGGAGTGCAATGATCTTTAGAAAAGCAATGTAATCCTTTTTATGAGTTACTTCCTAGCATACATTCTGCAGGCCTTTTCTATGACAAGCTTTTCATTCTCATTGTAACCTAAAATGCTTTCAATGGCATTAAGATGACCTTGGTGGTTTTCTTTGTCTGTGAGAAAGTAGTAAATTGCAGATTTCAGGAACTGCAATGTGATTTCCGGGTCGAGTTCACCCTTCTTAGCACGCGATTCCACAATGCGGCGGTACATTGCCTGTCAACAGAAGAAGCATTCATGAAAAGTTCTCACCAGTTCAACAAAGACCCTTTATAAAATAGCCTATTTTTCAAAAAGGTAACTTAAAGAGATGAATTCTTAGAGGAATTCTCTATGTTGAATGCTAAAATATATCTTTCTATTTATTGAGGATAGGAGGCCTATGCAATATCAATCAATTTTAACTCCAAGGAGATGCTTATGAACCGAGCTCATTTGAGGTTAAAATGGCCAAAAGTCAATACACTTATGAAAATTTTGGTTCTCAACACCTTCTCAGGACAAGTCTTCAGTTATAATGATTCTGACATTTCATTAGGATTTTCAACTTCTGACGTAGTTATAAAAGAAAGAACATGATTGGTCATTTATTTATGAGATGTTTCAGGTTGTGTAGGAGAATACTTAAAGTCAATCCAATGATAACTATATGTGAAGATGATCATATTAGTACATTTGAATCAAATTACTGTACAAAATAAGAGTACTAGAAACAGTTGTGATGATCACAGCAATTTTAATGATAAAATACCAATCTCATTCTTTCATTAATACAAATACAATAACGATAGGCTATTTTATTTAATTTCACAAACATAAAATAATATTTCTCATGTTTTGACAGATAGTAATTTTTCAAATTTTCTACACTAATAGTTGAATCATAATTTACATTATATACAACACAAAGAGGAATTCTCGAAGTAAGTGCAACCAAAGAGAAGCAAGAGAAGTGATATATAAGCAACAAGCAAAAATTAAAGTTCAACTGGAAATTATATACGTAGTACCATATAACACATTACAATTTACAAATGAATGTACACTTAAGCGAATCTTGCTCATCAGTAAATTCCTAAGAAAGGGCAACAAACATGCAAATCACAAATCTTCCAAACTGGGAAGGAAAGAGGAACAATAAAAGAAATCCAAACAAAACACAACAAAAGAAATGAATGTTCAAATGTGAACTTCAAGTGTTTGTGTACAATTAGTAAACAAGGAACACTGCAGAAATATTTGCAATCTACCATGATTAACAATCAGAATAGATGATTCTTATTGTTACATAAAATGTTTACGAAATAAATGTAGTACCTGAATGATTTTTTCATTACAAAAACAACAATGATATTAGGAATTAGGCCCCAGACAACAAAAATTTCACATATGCAAAACAATACTAATACATTCGTATTGTTGATCTTGATTTACTTCTATTAAATACTTTAACAGGTAGATCTAAATGAAATGACAGAGGTTTCATTAAAAAAAGTAAACTTATTTTTCAAAGGAGCTACATTTTCTTAAAAATAAATAAATACAAGAGAGATAATTTCTTTGATATAGTATTGAGATTCAAATCTTTTCAATAAAACTGACCCCCTCATCCTCACTCCTGAGTTACTACAACCTTTTGTTGCTTAAAATACTATTCACAATATTGTGAGAATAAAGAAGTAGAAGAAGAAAGTTTGTTTTCAAAATCAAAATAATAGTATTTTAATAGAAAAATAAATGTATGAAGGAAGTTCAAAAACATGGGTATTTAACACACCCTGCAATGATAATTGCAGTACCTACTTCATTTTGAGAACAGTTTCAAAACGAATGAACATTTTATAGTGTAAGCAAAAAGGAAAGCAATTTTTGCTTGCACAATGGTATGCAGATTACATTTTCTCAAATATCCAAGTACAACAGATTAAAGAATTATGATAATGATTAAGAATCATAAAAATAATACAATAATAACAAAAAACCAATAATAATAATTATTATTGTTATTAATAAATGAAAACTTGAGAAGCATGTTGTTGTTTTATGGAAGTGAAAACAATGAGATCTTAATCCCTTTGCCTTCTTATCTTCATTGGAAAGAAAGCTGATTATCTCATTTTGCTACAGGGAAAGCAAAATAAAAGAATAAGCAAAGCTCACAGGATTGCTTTCATCTATCTTCAACCAACCTTCAACCAACATAGGTTCTCAGTAGGATATTGTAAATAGTGAAGGAAATCCAACAAGCACATATAGAACAAGTAAAACTATTATGAATCTTATAAAATCAAAACACTTCTATTCATGGTAACTATGCAAGAGTGCTTTCAACAGTTTCTTAATATTAAAGTTATTGTTTTTGTTATTGTTCTTAAGTTCATAACCCTTCACTTTATTTACAGACTCCTCACTAAAGGGATTATTTACAAAGGAATAAAGATTAGAAATATGTACATGGGTTCCACATTCTATCAAAGCGTTTATAAAACAGATATTTTGACACACATCTCAGATCACTAATCTTCTTGAGCAGCCCTTAACATGCAGATGTCAAAGAATGTAGCAGGAACCATGCCTCAAGATTTCATTTCATGCGGCAACCAAATAGTAAAGCAACTCATTGAAAAAAAATTGGAAGAAGTATAAAACAGAATGGAGTGTGGTACAGCACGGACGGAATCGTACTTTTGCACGCGACATACCTTCCGCGTACCAAGTAGCCACAATGACAGGGCCTCCTTTGCGGTTAGCAAAGCACTCTTTGCGCAAGTGTGTGATGTAGATCGTCTGTCTCCTGTTCATGGTTGCCACAGAGAGGGAAGAAAACCATTGATTAAAAATAACAAAGTGATCTTGGAGTCTGTGCACACTAGACCTCAGCTATTACATTACAGATCAAACTCTGCCAAATTTAACACTTCATTTTTACAAACTACACCTACCTCAAATGAACATCCCACTATCTAATGCTACAAGTAATGAAATAAACTTTTCTTCAATTCTCAAACTAGCAGAGAGATTTTTGGAATTTCTTGATAATATTATTACATCTACTGTAAATGCACTAAAGAAAATAAAAATTAAACGGTATACGGTAATTACTTTTTAAGATTTCATCAAAAGTGAAATAGCAGCAAGTCTGTAATAACAAGGTCTATTGCACTACTGAAAAATATTTATTTCAAATTTAAACAAAAAATCATTGCAGGGCTTTCTAGTGCAAATTTTTAAATTTCCACCCGAGCTTCAACTGACGGCTTATGTTGGTTGCCAAAGGATACTTGAAAGCAGAGGAATTCATCAAAATAAAAAGAAGCAATTGCAGAATTGCTGTACTCCTACAACATGCACATCATTTTAGAATTACTTTTAAATCGGACATAAATTAGAGATAGAAGAAATCAGCAACACAAGATCAAGGAAAAGAGAAGTTCTGGCATTCAATGTGAAGAGAGTTTGGTATGCCAATTCAGTGATTGGTCATTTCAATGATTGTCTATAAACTGAACAAAATTGAACAATCCTCATAATAAAACAAATATTCTATTTAAGATGTTTTACCGAGTACAAGCATATTTACATCCACACGATAGGCCTATGCTTGTCTTTTGAAATTGTGCACTAGATATGATTCAGAAAGATTTGGCATTAAAGAAAGTTAAAATGGTTATTAAAAAAAACACATCTAAGATGTAAATTGGTTGCAAAATTCAGGAAGGAATATACTTCAATACACATTGATGCCCCTTTCTGCTTAATTACAAAGAAACTAGCTTAGGATCTTGCCACTGGCAGATACTTTCATGTTTAATTGCTTTATTTCTGCTATGGAAGTTCACCCTAAAAAGAACTTTTAAACACAATACTGTGCCAGCCAACTACTTTAAATCAAACGTACAACTTTTTAGAATGCATTGGTCGACTTGTGCAAAAGAGAAAGATCCATTGGTTTGGTTTGCTCCTGGCATCCGCCAGCGCATTAAAAGTACGCATGCCAGCTGCTCTGCCTTCGTCTGTTCTGGCCCGGATCTGGTCACATATACTGCGATTTTTTGTAGGAAGAGCTCTCAAGGCCACTCAAATCCCATCTTCGCGATGGAATATGTCACGGCATTTCGTGTCATTCACAGTCGTTCCGCTAGATTTCGCACGATCGCGACCGTATGAAGCAGTGCTTGCGATCATGCGACCTCTACGGTAAGACTGAGAAAGACGCCAAATGCCGTGACTATTCCATCGCGAAGATGGGATTTGAGTGGCCTTGAGAGCTCTTCCTACAAAAATCGCAGTATAACAGAGTGTGTCGTGTTTCATCCACACGGCGCATTTATCTAGTTGAAAGAGATGCACATAGATGGCACTTCCAAGGAGGAGATCCTCTTGTCCTGCGTACAGCTCAATCAAAAGCACTTCTACTCTGACCGTAGGATTGATTGATTAGTGATTTCGGGCGCGTCAAATGCTAAGGTTATTAGTCCTTTAATTGTAGTGCGCGTGCTTTCCTCGGGAGGTGGCGGTGATCTTCTCAACTGGACGGTGAGATCCGGCGCCGACCTACCGTCGACTAACGAGGTTTCCCTCAACCAGGTATCTCCCATCCGCCCCTGTCGGAACAAGGCTATGTGCTCCCGACCTGTCTCCCGGCTTGTTTGGTGTTAGTGAGCGAATGTTAGTGTACGTGTGTGTGTAAGGTGTGAGAACAGGGCAAAGAAGAGGAAGGAAGATTCGCGCGGATCCGTGGCCCGTTTGCTAGGTACTGCTCCGGAATTCGCCTGGTATTGATCGAAAAACACCAACAGAGGAAAACAACCGATCAGAGTGACCGCGAAGAAAAGAATTCTTCTCCAAACCGTGACTGAATTCGACCTAGCTATCTAGCTAGTGTTGAAAATCCCTGACGGTAGAAGCGCTGTATGATACAGGCATACGAGGGAAAGCCTAGAGTTGTTCCTCAGAGAGATTTCGATGGGGTGCGACCGTTTCCATGTACGTTAAACGTGCATGGAGTTTAAAGCTCGATTTAACTAAATATTATCGTAGCTATCAACTAAAAACATATATTCCCCTCACACATCAAAGCAAATATTTTATTTTATACCCACTAGAAAAACAACATATGGGGAGAGTTTTCCTCACTTCCCTCTCATAAGCGACTATCTCCCATGCAGTTCATCCCACACTGAAGTGTCGTGTGAAAATGTTTCACTATAAGCCAGTGATAGTCACGGAGACGACATGTTTGGGCTACCTGTACTGTGTACACCCAGGATCACCGAGAAAAGATACGGGGATTGGGGGAAGTAGATCAACGGGGGCCCCTTATTCCAAACTAAAGTTTCGCTCCTTATTTACTGCAGAATTCATTTCTCTATGCAACAGAAAAAACTATATAGCAGTTAATTTCCATTAAAATAAACACAATTTTACCTTGTTTTAAACAAAAAACTAGTGGTGCTAAAACAGCACGGACTTTCTCGCCCCTAATTTCACGCAAAATTACGCTAAAAGTACTCAGATTTTCGAACAATTGAACGATTACCTTATATCAAAATCTCTCATTAAGAAACTGATTTCATTAAGGAAAATTCTCTATCATTAATATTTTAGTGGTAGGAATACTCATAAAAAGTTCTGAACTTTTGCAATTTTCGAAAAATCAGGTTTTTTTTCATCGAACCTGAGACCTGCACCATTCTCTTAACTTCCTTCACATTATAATGTTATCAACAAAATTTAATCGAAACGATGAAGCCATTTTTTTTTAAAGTTCGGAAAATGTCTCAGAGGCTTAATATAAAGTACCGCTCAAAATTAAAGTATCGGGTTTAAATTCAAGGAGCCGCCACAACCAGATCGATTGGGAAATATGAACTTTGGAGAAAATCGGCTGAACGGTTTAGCCGCTTGAGTTGTTCACAGACGGACAGACGTTTGGCCGTCATTCGATTTTTGGTATCAAGAATCAACAAAATAGGGATTCTGGCTACGCGACGTGATAGAGGATTTTGTTTTCTAAATTTAGCAACTGGATTTATCAACTTTTTCTTCACCACAGCCCACAGTGGGATGAAATGCCTAAAACGTGGTTAAAATTCATTATCTCTTGCAAAATGCAAAATAATGGCTATGTTGGGGTTTATATTGGGTTTTCGACTTCACCAAATACGAATATGGTATCAAAAATAAAAAATTCAAAATGGCGGACGACATTTGGAAAAACGGGGAAGAATTCAACAAAAATGAGAGTAATGGGGTTTTCGAGCTTACTGATTGCGAGTATGATATCAAAAATAACAAATTCAAAATGGCGGATTTAATACGGCCGATGACATTGGGAAAAACGTGGAGAATGCAAATATAACAAAATATTTTTGTCTGATTGCGTACAACTTTTAACCCCGTCGTCTGTCAGACGACGCAAGTAGTACCGAAACAGTATCCCACCTCCTTTCCTTCACTCCCCGTTTTCAAACTGTGTAGCTTCATTGTGTGACTATATTGTTGTGCTCATACGGTATACGGTATTTTAACACTCGTCGTCCAACACACTACTCCTTTGTACTTACATCAGTGATATTTTTGTGCTTTATTCGCTAATATAGTAAATATAAATACAAAATCCTTGTATTGTAGCATTTAAGTTTTGTTCTGAACCTTTAGCTATCATATGTGACGATGACGATTGCAACAAATGTCGTGTGACGAGGTACTTCTGCGGACGCTTCTCAAAGGCATGTGTATACAGCAAGTGTCTGCTGTGAGAGTCAAGTCATTTAGGTGTATCTTTAAAACCCTATCAAAGTAAACTGTCAAAAGGAAGATTATTGACAAATGAGCTTAACAAATTTTATTACTATACTAACGGAGCCCAGCTGATGTTGTTCTGTTCTTTATCTCCCTCTTTCTCCTTCCCTCTCCCTTTTTGTCTCCGCCTCTCTCTCTCTCACCGCCTCTCTCTGCCTCTCTATCTCCGCCTCTCTCTCTCTCCGCCTCTCTCTCTCCGCCTCTCTCTCTCTCCGCCTCTCTCTCTCCGCCTCTCTCTCTCCGCCTCTCTCTCTCCGCCTCTCTCTCCCCGTCTCTCTCTTTCATCCCTCACCCCATCTCTCTCTCCGTCTTTCTCTTCCATCTCTCTCTCTCCGTCTCCCTCTCTCTGTTCCTGTCTCAGTTTGTATTGACTCTGTGTGCGTCTCTCTATCTCTGTCTCTGTGTCTCTCATTTACATTAAGTTGCAGATTCTGCACGTATTTACGCAGGCGGAGTAATATTGGGAAGCGCCGGATCAGCAAAAATGTAATAGAATGTAATGTAACTGCAAAAATGTAATAGAATGCGACCACACGGTGATGGCGAAGGCCATTTCTCTGGGAACAGCACAGAGAAACCGACCTGCCGATAGAAATTGCTTCATATATGCTACATAAATACAATACTTGTATACCCAACAGGGTGTTTTATAGGCAACAATTATTAAGACACAGGCGACCGACAGGGTGTCACAGGCAACAAAGATTAAACGATTCAGAAAGCGAGAGAATAAATAGGAAAGATGTTTATTATTTATAATTCAGGATGATCTGTAAATAATAAATTGCACACCATAAATAGAGAAAAGGTGAACAGGGTTAAGAGGTCAGCTTTTTTAATCGAAATTTACACAAAAACAAAGAATATTAATAGCACGAGTCATTAAAATGATTCTTTGGCTACATTTTGTAGTGAACCATAGGGATACATCACCTCTTATTTAACCAAAATATAGAAAAATCAGAGTGATGCGAAAATTGATATCCAAATTTCATGGCGTAAAGTGAAAAAAAAAAGGCTTGAATTATGAACCTGTGATATAATTTTAAAACGAAAATACAACGGGTTTTATAAATACATGATACAAAATACTGTACTGTGCAAATAATAAATGTAATTGTGTATTTATAAGGTTTCAGTTTCGTTTGTATGACTGGCTTCCTTTCTACGATCTAATAAAAAGAAAGAATTTCGTATTATTTTATTGCTTGTAAACAAGGATCTACTTCTTCACTTGCGACAGGCAAATTCATTTAATTTTGCTCTCCGTAAAATACCACCTCAATCCTTTTATTTTTGGCAAGTTGTCTAATTTGCTTTTCTTTGCATCATCGTATTTTTTCCGTTTTTGCACTCGTAAAAAAATACTCATTCAAATCTCTTATGGAGAGTAATGATGTTTTCCTCCATCATAAAATTGAAAGCTGTAAAGTTTAATTTCTTTCCACATTCAAAACAAGAAATTGATGGAACACGTTCCTATTATAGTTTTTACGTGAGTTAAGATAAGAATTATGGTTGAAAAAAAACATCAATTTCATACAATTTCTGTCGTTTCGGATACATTAATATTTAACCTTCATTGGGATAGAGACAGAATTCATAGTGGTAGAGATTCGTAGTGATTTATGTTCACTTTAAACCAAACGTGCATTTCATTAAAACAACTGTTAACTTCAGAAATTTCAGATTAGCATTATTATATTCAGACCTACTCAATATTTATTTTCATGAAAATGTTGAAAATTAAACAAGGTTTCGAGGAGAGTTAATATTTACTTTCGTGTCTCCACACACGTTTCGTATTATAAATAATACAAGTGTTAAGATAAATGAACTCCGTCAGTGATGTACTCATCTGATGAGACATTTACACTATTTTTTAACTACAAGTTTACATGGCAGGCAGTTAATGAAATAACATGGGATTACAACGTAGTCCCGGTCTCCCTGAATAGTGCCAGAACAGAAAACAGTAAAAATAAAAGATAGGAGAAGAAATAATTAAATGATTAGATATCTAAAAACTGAAAACATGAATACCAATTGTTCAAATAAAAATTAAACTTCAATTTTTAAAGCATGCCCGCAATAGGATGCAACCTTCATTCACAAAAGGTCTTATTTCATGAAGAAAGGAGGTAGTACACTGAATTAATAAAATAAACAGTTATCGGTTCTTATGGCTAGAGATAGATCACATTTCTACAATAGTAGCATTGAGTGCAATGTGCCAAGAACCTGATTAATTTATTAAGGAGCTGTAAGCACGACCAAGCTAATAATACTGAAATAATAAAATAATTCAATATTAATACGGAAATAAAAATATCTCATTTGCAATTAAAAATATTAAATTAATACATATAAAATACAGATATAAAAGCTAATTAAAATAATTTGTCACCATGTTAGTGAGAATTTTTTTTAAAAAACTTGCATTGTTTAATTAAAAAAATCTGAATTAAATAAGTGTACTTTTATTGACTAAGTCCAAAAAACCTCGATTTTGCTGATGATAGCTGTAATATGCAACTTAAGAGATGAGCATATCAAAATAATTTTATTACAGAGAAGAGAGTTTTTTCCAAATATTCTACTATCAAGACTTTTCGAATTTAAACAGAGTGTTTTTTCATTTTGAAGAATACAGAAGCTCGTAAGACATTTTAAAAATTTTATCAAAAACACAAAAGAATCATGGAGCATATTTTGATCTGAATAAAGTGAAATCTGATAAATAATGGGGTACAAACAATTTTGAATTTTCGAAAATTATATGCTCAACTTTTGCTCTTGAAAAATTCATGAAAAATGCCCAATTTTTTTTTCAAATTCTGTCTAGTTTCCCTTAATTTTAATATTAGTGAAACATTTTGTTCTTCATCGAATCTATTGCGCAAACTATGAATTTTAAATAAATTTAAAAAAATATTAACAGTTTTTGACTGAGTGGAAATCAAAGTATTACAAATTTCTTCAACAGCATTAAACATTCATAGCTCAAAAACATGTAGCACATTTTTGGAGAGTGTTCTCTACTGTTTCTATTGTGCGATTTTTAAAACTCTGCCTCGTGAAGGCCTGTCTTCACGATGGAATATGTCAGGGTCTTTCGCGTCTTTCTCAGTCGTGCCGCTAGACATCGCATGATCGCTACCATATCAAGCAGTGCTTGCGATCATGCGACATCTAGTGGAAGGACCGAGAAAGACGGGAAATGCCGTGTGATATTCCATCGTGGCCACAGGGGCTTGAGGGGCAAACTTATAAAAATCGCACTATAGACTTCATGCAGCTTTCAAGAAGATTTGTTGGTAGTAACACGTTTTATTACTCCACAGCCTAGCTAATAGTTATTTTGAAGGGACACAAATACTAAAGAAAGAAATGAACGTAATTATTGACAAGCACAGCACTCCTATAGGAGGGTGGACTCACACGAGCATGCACATCTATTGACGCCAGCGAGAGAGGAGTCTTGTTGGCTCTTGCAGGCCTGCGGTCGTTAGGGTTTTCTCTGTCGTGAAACGGAGGTGTCACTTTCGTGCAATGCACTAACATCACTTCACGTTCACACGTAAATAATTTATCATACTAACTGTAAACTAAACTATACTGCGATTTCTCTTTGTCCCTCAAGGCAACTCAAATCCCATCTTCGCGATGGAATATGTCACGGTATTTCGCATCTTTCTCAGTCGTTCCGGTAGATTTCGCACGATCGCGACCGAATAAAGCAATGCTTGTGATGATGCGACTTCTACCGGCAAGACCGAGAAAGACGCGAAATGCCGTGACATATTCCATCGCGAAGATGTGATGATTTGAGTTGCCTTCAGGGACAAAGAGAAATCGCAGTATATATCGTGTAAACTAAAATATATCGCACAATGGTTTCTAAGGGCAACCTGATTCTATTAGTAAAAGACATCAAAGGAACATAGTCCATTGGATAAATAATCTTCCCTAAGGTCCGATTAAATTAAGAAGGTGATTGACAGTTCTGTGTGACGTCAGGACGCCTCTCCGTTTCCATGGCAGCTGCCAACCAGAGAGACAAAACGTGACGTGTCAGGTCGCTCAGTTGCCACTGCCGAACACAGGGAACATTTGAGCATCGCACAGCGACTTCCCTGCCGCCGCGCCGCCCGCGTTTCTGCCTGTGCTGCGCGCGCAATGTGTACTGTGTTGTGATGAGTTGCGTTGAGGTTAGGCTTTTGTCGTATTTTTTACACTTTTACACGTATTTTTTGAAGTGTTTGTTTTCGTGTCCCGGTAACACGTGCTCAGTGGTTTGCGACCTGGCAACGTCGCTCCCCTCCACTCACAAATGTCAATCACCTTCTTAATTTAATCGGACATTAAACTCAGCTGCGGCAGAATAATTCGTCGTTACGAAGCAAACTCCCCGCGTCGAAGAAAATATTTGTTACTGCGAAAAATTATCTGACAGTTCTGACGATATTTTTCAATGTTGAAGAAAATACCAAGAAAAGTTTGTTTGTTAACATCATTATTCATGGTACCACGTTGAAATGGATTGAAAACTATTTGGTAGGTAGGATTCTAAATATAAAATATAAATCATTTGTTTTAAGAGATATAAAGGTCACCTCTTGTGTTCTTCAAGGTTCCCTTTTGGGCCCATGTTATTAATTTTATTTGTAAATGATCTGAAATTTAATCTTTCTACTTTCTAATTTTTGATGTAGGGGGATGACCTGAAGTTATACTCTGAAGTTAAATCAGTTGATGACTGCTTGAAACTTCAAGGGAATTTAGATTTATTGTAATGGTTTATTGACCTTAATTCACAAACTCGGTAATTGTTTATAACAATTTATTTATTTTTATACATTGTTGACGTTTCGACCTACTTGGAGTCTTTTTTAAAAAAATCTAGTGTCCAGGTTAGTTGACATAAAAAAAATTTTAGGGCTTCAAGTACAGAACGCCAAAAAAAAACCAACAAACAAACAATGAACGGACGGACAGATGGACTTATTGAGAGACCAAAAAAAACAACAATTTTTTCTAAATCAAAGATACTGAAAACGTGTATTTCCGTCAACACAATTTTTTGGATTACATCGTTCTTTCTATGTTACGTATCAATATAGAAAAGTAAATTTATAAGGCAATTTAAGCTCTGTACTTGGCGACGATGAAAACTGCAACCACATGTAAAACGTCTTTGACAGGGAAATACGTGATATGAAATATATGGATTGTTTAAATTTGAATGTGGACATTGTACAGAGAATATTACAAGATAAAGGGAATGAAAAAAAGTTTAAGAACTTTCTTAAGAAATGTTCGGTATATCAGGGAATGGGTACTATTTGAAAAGTAATGGAAAATAGTTCAGGTTGTCACAAGAGTTCTGGGTCTCGAATAGTGAGAATCTCGGTTTAAATTTGAGTTGGAGAAAGCGTCTAAATACAGCGTTACTGCTTGAGTTACAGTCACTATGTTTCACGTACGCTTGTGTGAAATGCGAAGCCATGATTTTGAATTCTCAGAACAAAAACTATAACATGATCTTACTAACACATCTGTAAGTATAGGGGGCCAACCTTTTGTAAGGAAGAAGGAAATTGTTGTGTCTTTTTGGGGTTAGTTCATGTCGTATCGAAATGTGGGTACATTCTCTTTCCTCTTTTCACAGATGTAATAAATAATAAGGCAAGTCAAATATTCCCATCTCGAATAATACTTGCTCTAAAGTATTATTTCTCGAGATTTTCAAGCTAAAAAAGATTTCCCCATATTTCTGCTTTAAAGCAATAATGTTTGTCTTTTGTGGCAATGTTTAGAGTATATTTTCCCCAGCTTCTTGCAGTTGTATACCTCTGGAGGTGTGGTCAGACTTTTTCATAACATGAACAAAGTAAAAATTGTTTCTATTGAATTTCATTTTATTGAATCAAAATCATGTTGTTGGCACGAGCGGCCAAAATTTATTCAAATTTGGCGCCGTTCGGGTAATTCAATTACTTATAACAATCTGTGGCGCTAATTACCAGCACAGAACATACATTTCAAACGTGGCGCGCTCGAGATTCCCCCCCCCCCAAATCCTCGCGATAATTTCTAACAAAAGAGTAGAGTCACTTCTTCAACGATGTGCTTTGGGAGACAAATGCTTTGGCACTAGCTTTCTACTTTCAAATGCTTTCAAACACGACCGCAAGACTGCAGCACATACTAGTCTTGGCCACCCGGACGTCGCAATATTAGCATTTCTAGAAACTGCTAGAATTCGTTGGACTCGGCTAAATAATTGTTTAAAAAAAATCATAACTACAACTAATTTCCAGCCATCGTCCGGTCGGACTATAAGAAAGTATAAGCCTATGTATTAACGTGCCGTGGAGATTGGATTAAAACTCGGAGGTAAGCAACGAGTAATAATTTCTTAGAAGTTACAGCTGCTTCCCGCTAAAATATTGCGTTGTACAGTGCCCCAGTGTGTATATAAGCAAATGAGTGCAAAAAACCCGCCCAGAACAGAAGTTCTGCGAAAGAATTAAAAGCAGTTTTTTTGTATCTCCATCCAACATCAGCAGCTCTCCCAGTCAATCACTTGAAGCTATGTTTGCTGCCTCTACACATGTATAGGAAATCGCACCAGATTACGTAATATTTTTTTTCTTTTAAAATGTTCCAAATCGGAAGGAGCAAACAAAAGTCAAAAACTGTTTTTAAAAAATCGTTCCATATTAAGATTAGGTGCCCTGCAAATCTTCTGTTGCCAAAACTTCTCAGAACATTAAAAAAGAGGAAGGAAAATTCAGAATAAAGAACATCCATTAGGTTTCTTGCGGAAAGGCAACCATTTTGATAGTGATTCCTCTCTCGCTGGCTTGTGTTTGACCCGAAACAAAAGTTAGGACGTTGTGAGGACTGGACGAAAGGTGATCGAGCGCGTGCACAAGGGTTGAGGACAGAAGGGAGGACGTGCTCACCTTCATGTTCTCCAGCTCGCTCTCCGCAACCTGCAGTTGCTGCAGGAGTTCCGGAACTGACACTCTGCTGGGAGCTTTGTGGGCGAACTCCAGTACCTGCGGACAAGAGATTGAATTGAGTGGCGAGACTCAGGCCATGAGGCCTGCTCTTCCGTCTGACCATGCAAATTTCGGTACGCTTCTGTCACCACCTAGCGGAGAAAGAAGGTATCCCTTGGGCGACGAACAGGCGACTTCAATTTAGCTCAGAGACGTCACTTTTACCGGCTTTACTTCCCCTCCGAAGGAAGGCGTACGAAGGATGTTTTCGCCCTTAAAAATCCACGCCTTCGATCGGTTTTGAACCCGCAAACTTGGGAAACTCCGAAACGCTGACCGTTGTACCATCGCCGCTGTAAGAGATACTATCAGCACAGTTATAACAGGTTTCTAATAAAGTTATTTACAAATTATTATTATTATTATTATTATTATTATTATATTATTACTATTATTCTACTATATCACGACTAAAGATGTTACGAGCCGGCTCAAAATAAAATCTGCTTCAGGTTGGAACCAGCTACCTAAGGAGATGATTTAGGGACTGTCGGTTGCTCCACAATACTTTGCGCAAAATGTGGGCTGTTCCAAATAAAGCGATTTCTTGCACTTCCCAGTCTTTTGAATGACCTGGGAGTTTAGACAAGTTCTTACACAAGTTTTGCGGAACAAATCCCAGAGCTCCGATAACTATCGGGACGACCTGTGCTTTTACGCCCCACATTCGGCTGATCTCGATTTACAAACTCTTGTATTTAAGACATTTCTCTGCCTCCTTGGCTACAACGTTTTGATCGCATGGCACAGCAACGTCTACAAGTAGACATGATTTCTTCTCCAAGTCCCGGATAACAATATCCGGTTTGTTTGCCGCTATTGTGCGATCAAATTGAATTTGTTGGTCATACAATATCGTACACAGCTCAACAGACGTCACCAGTTTTGGTGAATGTTCGTAAAGAGAGATTCATGTAAGAACAAGCAATTTTGACAGCTAGTGCTGGCAACGTAACCGAAGGTTCTGTGGTCGTTGTGTCCTTGATCCCATTGAACTCTCCTTCCTCGATTCGTTCGTTTGCAGTTGGCTAACTTGTAAATGGTTTCGACGCTTCCTTTTGTGATGTCCTCGTCCGACGAAAATATAGTGCGCCACGAGAAATAATTGAAATTAGGAAGTGCAGTGCTCTTCTGTAACAATTAATTTTTTTATACACATTATATGGAATTTACTCTTTGCGTGATAAGTATTATGTTTATTTTAAAACCGAGCCTTGAATGTAAGGTGCGTACTGGTGCACGTGTTTCTGAACAGCTGCCGCGGTGGAGGGATACTTCTCTGAGTTACATGTGATGTTCACTTTTTTATCGAACTGTCACTTTTGCTTGTTCTTACTTGTTCTTGTTCTTACTTGTTCTTGCTTGTTCTTGAATTCTTCTATACCACATGAGGCTTATTGAGTTGTTGTTGTTATTGTTATTATTATTATTATTATTATTATTATTATTATTATTATTATTATTATTATATTATTGTCTACACAGGTTATTTGAGAATAAATGTTACACATTTCTAGGGAATGTAGAGGGATCGATCGACTTAGGTGACTCAGGGCATCAATTGATGACACTGCACGGCTTGTCACGTGCAGGGCACGTGTGGTGCGAGTCCCGATGATGGCAGGAGTTGACAGCACTACATTAACTAAGCCGAATTCAGCCATTGTCCGGAGGAGAATTGTAACGGCCTGCTCTGATCAGTAGTTTACCGTGAAGTCTCCGATCAATACGAGACGAATGCCAGAGCGGTTCCCTATCAGACGGTTTACAGACCGAACGCGATCATTCCTGCCTCTTTCTCGTCTTATCCCTTACATACACAAATTTACACTAACTTCCACTACATTGTCACACGTCAGAAGACAGTTGGGAGCTTAAAGCTTATTCCAGCAGAGGCGGTGCCTCACTGGTGAGAGATACCTGGCTGGGAAAACCTCGCTAGCCCTCGTGGAGTTCGACGCCAGTTCTCATCCCACGAGGACGATTACTGCCTCTTTCCGAGGAAAACATGCACTATACTTACAATACTAATGATCATAGCTTGCTTCACCCACCCGGAATCACGAAATAATCAACCAATGAATAGAGGGGTGGAAGATGACCGCGTTTTACAAATGAACATGTAATAAGAGGTTTCGTCTAAGAGAACTACATGTGATTACAATAGCTATACAGATGTACATGGAGCATTTGCCCCTGATTTTAGGCAACTTCTTAAGCACACATGTTTGGCAGGTCACGTTCTGACGCTGGCTAGGAAATGTCATGTATGTGCGGGAGATTGAGCATTCGGTGTTGCTGAACAATCATGGATAAAAGTCACACGTGGTGGCACATAGTCGCCAAATTATTTTAAATGCGGCTCCTTACTTCGAATTTAAACAATTCCTAGAAAAACCCGATAGACGTTGTTCTGCCCTTCATCTCCCTCTTTCCCCTCTCATCACCCTTTCTCACTTTCTCTCCATCCTTCCCTTACACTGTCTCTGTCTGTCTCTGCCACGCTTTGTCCCTCTGATTTACATTTACTTGAAAATTCTGCACGTCTCTGAGAAGATGAGGTAATATCAGGAAGCGCCGAACCAGCAAAAATGTAATGGAATGTTTGAGAAGAGCTCATTCTAAAGATTACGGTGTGATAAATCTTTCTTTGAGTCGTTCAGCCTAAAAAATTTGGTTTTTAAGGCCATAAAACGCATCGTTTAAGAGTTATTTAACGATATAGATTTAAAATGCTACCGCGTGTGTTGCGGGTTGCATTTGACGTAAATATTTTTGTTTTGTTCTCCAGCGCCATGTAGTAGACTTACAACAGAATTAACAGCACATAAACCTTCTCGGTGAAAAACATGCAGAAGTGCCAACTTTCATGGAGATTGGTCGAACGGTGTCAGAGTTTAGCTCTTATATATGTGTGTGTTTATACATTTTACACAATTCGACTGCTTTTTTATTTCTCGCTTAATTTTTCTTTCTGAACAAATATATTCATTTCTTTTGTAAATAATAAACAAGTTATATGTTTCTGGAGTGTTTCTATGCTTCTATAATGCAAAGTTTTGCCTAGAAATCAATTTTTCAAACCAAATTTTGAGTGCTCATTGCGGCCCAACCATTCGGAATGTAGTTTATTAGACCAAATAGGCTTTGAATTGTCTTAAGAGCTTATTTTCGAAGTTTCGACGTTTCCTCCCCAGACAGCCTGTCGATGTGTGTGTGTGTGTGTATATATATATGTGTATGTATATATATATATATATATATATATTAGAGAGAGAGAGGGAGGGAGGGAGAGGGAGAGAAAGGGGGAGGGCGAGGGGGAGGGAGGGGGTAGGGAGGGAGAGAGAGAGAGAGAGAGAGAGAGAGAGAGAGAGAGAGAGAACTTCATTATACGACCGCAAACACGAACCCATGAATCGCTAGCAGCCGGTGTTTGTTTGTGGCCTCACCTGGTCTGCGTGCTCGAAGCGCGCCGCCTCCTGGCCCTTCATGTACATCTTGAGGTACATGCTCTTGTGGCGCTCCTCCTGCTCCTCCACGCCGCGCCGCAGCCCCTCCGCCTCGCGCTCCAGCTGCCGCACGCGCTCCTGCGAGCGCTCCAGCTCCCCGCGCACCGCGCAGTACCTGCACGCACACGCGCGCACGCGCTCTCTCACACACACGCACGCGCGCAAGCGCACGCACGCACGCGCACGCACGCACACGCACGCGCTTCTGCGAGCGCTCCAGCTCCCCGCGCACCGCGCAATACCTGCACGCACACGCGCTCTCACACACACACACGCGCACGCACGCAAGCGCGCAAGCGCACGCACGCACGCGCACGCACGCACACGCACGCGCTTCTGCGAGCGCTCCAGCTCCCCGCGCACCGCGCAGTACCTGCACGCACACGCGCTCTCTCACACACACGCGCGCACGCACGCACGCGCACGCGCTCCTGAGACCACTCCAGCTCCCCGCGCACCGCGCAGTACCTGCACGCACACACGCGCACGCGCTCTCTCACACACACACGCACGCACACGCGCACGCGCACACACGCGCGGATGCGCAGAGCCATGGCATCCACTAGACTGACTACACTTCGGTTTTTCTTTCTTGGCGCACGGGGGGGTGTCAATAAAATGGAATATGTCACGGTATTTCGCGTCGTTCTTCGTTGTGCCGCCAGGAATCGCGTGATCGCCAGCACTGCTCGATACAGTCGCGATCATGCGACTCCTAGCGGCGCAACCGAGAACGACGCGAAATACCGTGAGATATTCCGTTTTACTGACACCCCCCGTGCGCCACGAAAGAAAAACCGAAGTAGAGGCTACAGGGTAGAGCCCGGAACGTTTGGGGGCCCACAAATTTGTAGATTTTTTCCCCTCAATTTTGATAGGATTTTAATCGTAATAAGATTTACAAGTAAATATTCTAAACTTTACACAAATTTTCTCAATTTTAAATAAATACACATAAAGTATATTAATATAGTTATATTTTTTATTATAACATGGACTGACACTTGAAAAAATGTATTTTCAGAAAGTACATTTCTGAATGAAGGACCTTTCATTTAGAAGAAAATCTGAAGTGTGTATAGAACTGGTCAAAAGCGACGAGAAAAATATAATTTGATGGCTTTATTGCCCCTAAGGGTTGTCCACATCGTTTGAACAAAGCACTGTTTATCATATTGTTTTTAAAAACAATATATTATTACAGTTGATCATTATACTTAAAATTTCAAATTAAATATATTATTATATATAATGTATATACTGAATTATTATTATTATTTAATAATAATATTTATTAATAAAATAAATATTCAAAGGCATAATTATGTTGGGATGTATGATCTTCCGCGGCTCGGGTCCATGACTACTTGTCTGTCCGAGTGGCGCGCCGCGTCGTTGGCTGTGAGGCCGACGTTTCGCCTGTTATGTCGCAGGTTTCCTCAGGGCATTGACCAACCGGGGCAGTGTCAGTACCCTGAGGAAGCCTGCGACATGACAGGCGAAACGCAGGCCAGTCAGCCAATGACGCGGCGGCACCCGGGCAGCCAAGGAGTCAACCAAGTTTCTAAACAAAACAAGGTGGTCCCATCGATGGATGTTTCTATAAATAACTTGGCAGCCGTATAGAACATCGATAGATATTTCTACTAATGGGAGTTAGTCCTAGGAAACTGATTCATGTTTCTTAAAAAATTACGTAGCCTTATTGAACATCGATAAATATTTCTGAAAAACATTAGTTAGGCCTAGAAAACATCGATTGATGTTTCTATAAAAAGTGGGTAGTCGTACAGGATTTTGATAGATGTTTCCATAAAAAGCAGATAGTACGAGGAAATATCCATTGATTGTTTCTATGAAAACTAGGTGGTCCTGAATCGTCAATAAATGGACGGTGTTATGCATCAAGCGGCTATGCGACATCATACAAGTTTTGAGGTAATCGTGTTCAAAGGTTTTATTACATTTTCATATCTAAAAACTGTAATTTAATTATTTCATTCATTGAAGCACCACACTACACAAACATGAGTGGAATATCTGGCGCTTACCTGCATAATGTGAAATTAGGAACAGCAGATTCGGAGATCTAGGTTTATAGACGGTTGTTGCGAAACATAAAATCCCTGATGTGACTGATGGCGTTTACATTTTTCATTAATTATAAGGCTATTTTTACAGATTTGGCGCCAAACTTTGGCGTACACTTAGAACATGGTCAAATGCAACTGATGGCGTCCATATCTTATATTTTTCAAAAGTGGCGCTTGACCTGTTGATACATAACACCGTCCAAATGTTTCTATTCAAAACTAGACCGTGCAAGAAATCATCAATTGTTAATTTGTGTAAAAAAAAGTTAGTCCTACAGAACATTGACAGATGTTTCTATAAAAAGGTAGTTCTAGAAAACATTGATAGATGTTTCTTTGAAAAGTAGGACATCCTAGATAATATCGATTGATTTCTATAAAAAATAGGTAGTCCTGTGGATCATCGATAGATGTTTCTTTAAAAAGTACATAGTTCTAGAAAATATCGAATGCATTTTTTGTATAAAAAGCAGGTAATTCTATACATTCATTGATTTTTCTATGAAAACCTAGTAGTCCTAGAAAACATTGATAGATGTGCTTCTATGAAAATACCGGGTAGTCATGGAAAAAATCGATAGACATTTCTATGATAATCTAGTTAGATCTAGAAAGCATCGTATCTATAAAAACTGTTTAAGACTTAGGTGTTTTACAGAAACATCGATGTTTTATAGAAACGTCGATGTTTTATACATGGGTAGACTAAAGACAATGTTGTCAATATCGATAGATTAATGTCCATATTTTTTAACATCAGTAGTTTTGTGCTTGATGTTTTTATGTTTTCGATACCTTGTTTGTGAATGAAAGATTTCTATAACATCGAAATTTTCAAAACGTATATGTTTTTTTAAAAAAGTAAACATACAATACTTCGTTATATGCTTGTATAAAACATCCTAATAACAATTTTTTAAAGGGGAAAATATCAACTATGATGCCACTGTCAATTCATGTGGTCGAACGAAGACAAAACTGATTTTACTACGTTCATTGACCAGAGTATGACTTCGACGGGAGATGACCCCGAATTGTTTTGGAAAACATCCATAGATGTTTCTATAAAACATCGATAAATGAAAGCCGATGCTTTTAACGTTGGAGTTTTTTGCTAGATGTTTTTATTTTCTATATTTTGTTTGAGAATGAAAAAATCCATAATATTCAAATTTTCAAAACATCGATGTTTCTGTAAAAACCTAGATCGTCCTTAAAAAGACCGACAGATGTTGAGAGAGAGAGAGAGAGAGAGAGAGAAAGAGAGAGAGAGAGAGAAAGAGAGAGAGAGAGAGAGAGGAAAAGATGCGTGTACTCGCACTAATCATTGGAGTGGCTAAGAGACAGAAAGGGAGAGGGAGCAGTGACTGGTCGTTAGCGTATGAGAGAGAGAGATGGAGAGAGAGAGAGAGACTATAAGTCGTTAGCGTGTCAAAGAGGGAGGAAGAGAAAGTTACGAGCGAAGTAACATTTCAATCGTCAATCACAGATTTGTCTTTGGCGTCGCTGAGATAGTGATAGTGACACAGAGAGAGAGAGTAAGGAGAGGCAATAAAAGAGAGCTAGCGTCAATTGCACAGACTGGTCGTTTGAATGTCTGAGCGAGTGCAAGTGCCAGACAGGAAGCAGTGACTGATGATTGTTGCCTGTGGTCAGAGCATGTCTATCAGAGAGAGAGAGAGAGAGAGAGAGAGAGAGACCGCTAGGAAAAACTGCATTGACTGGCCATCAGAGCCTGGTGAGAGAGAAACAGTGTGTATGTTTGAGAGAGTAAGAGAGCGCTAGGTCTAAATGCACTGACTGGTCGTTGCCGTGCCTGAAAGAGTAAGTGTGTGTGTGTGTGAGAGAGAGAGAGAGTGAGAGAGATATTAAGGAAGAAGGCCCAACTGCTCTGACTGGTCGTTGGTGCCAGGTGGGAGAGAACGAGCGACAGTGTGTGTTTGTGAGAGAGTAACAGAGCATTAGGGCCAAATGCACTGACTGGCCGTTATCGTGTCTGAGAGAGTAAGAGGAGAGAGAGAGGCAGAGAGAGCAAGAGAGAGAGGCAGAGAAAGCAAGAGAGAAAGAGAGAGAAAAATATAGTAAGGGAGAAGTAGGCCCAGATGCACTGACTGGTCGTTGGTGCCCGGTGAGAGAGAGTAAGTGGCAGGAGCACTGACGGGTCGTTGGTGCCATGTGAGAGAGAAAGAGAGAGTAAGGGGCAGGGGCACTGACTGGTCGTTGGTGCCATGTGAGAGAGAGAGAGAGTAAGGGACAAGGGCACTGACTGGTCGTTGGTGCCAGGTGAGAGAGAGAGAGAGTAAGGGGCAGGAGCACTGACTGGTCGTTGGTGCCATGTGAGAGAGAGTAAGGAGCAGGGGCACTGACTGGTCGTTGGTGCCATGTGAGAGAGAGAGAGTAAGGGGCAGGGGCACTGACTGGTCGTTGGTGCCATGTGAGAGAGAGTAAGGAGCAGGGGCACTGACTGGTCGTTGGTGCCATGTGAGAGAGAGAGAGTAAGGGGCAGGAGCACTGACGGGTCGTTGGTGCCATGTGAGAGAGAGAGAGAGTAAGGAGCAGGGGCACTGACTGGTCGTTGGTGCCATGTGAGAGAGAGAGAGAGTAAGGGGCAGGGGCACTGACTGGTCGTTGGTGCCATGTGAGAGAGAGTAAGGAGCAGGGGCACTGACTGGTCGTTGGTGCCATGTGAGAGAGAGAGAGTAAGGGGCAGGAGCACTGACGGGTCGTTGGTGCCATGTGAGAGAGAGAGAGAGTAAGGAGCAGGGGCACTGACTGGTCGTTGGTGCCAGGTGGGAGAGAGAGAAAGGGGCAGGAGCACTGACGAGTCGTTGATGCCATGTGTGAGAGAGAGAGCACTGACAGGTCGTTGGTGCCAGGTGTGTGTGTGTGTGTGTGTGTGTGTGTGAGAGAGAGAGAGAGAGAGAGAGAGAGAGGGGGGGCACTGACTGGTCGTTGGCGTGGCTGAGGCGCTGCAGCAGGGCCTCCACGCGGTCGTTGTGGCGCTCCTTGAGCTCCTGGGCGTCGCGCGCCGCCTCGGCCAGCCGCCGCTCCAGGGCCTCCGTCTGCGCGTGCGCCGCCTCCAGCGCCTGCGACTGCGCATGCGCCTGCGCATGCGCGTGGCGCGGGGAGCCCTGCAAGGGAAAGGTTTTTACCAAAACATCGACAAACCGATGTTTCGATACATCGCTACGATGTTGATGAAAACATCGACAATAACATCGATATTTTAAATATAGACTGATAAATAAGCTATTTTCCTATTTTCCATTTTTAATTACCGTACGCAAATATTTTACTGTTTGGTTAGCAGCATATTAGTAGTAAGCTACTACACTAATAAAAATTATTATTAAAAGTAAAGAAGAAAATTACAGAACATCGTGCTTCGCTATTTTACCATCTTTATCTTTTAATCAGTATTCTACATATACCACACACAATACCATAACAATAACATAAACATTCTTTAAAAAGCATTGCAGGAATAATTAACTTAAACATCGATGTTTTTGCTACAAAATATCATGTGAAGAAAACATCGAAAGCAAAATATGGATGTAGATATATCGACGTTTCTGGTGGAAAACATCAATGTTTTCAAAACATCGATGTTCTTTTGCTATTCCTACCTGCGCGGGGGCGGCGGGGCGCGCGGGCGCCGGCGCCTGCCGCGGCTGCAGAGGTGGCTGCTGGGGCGGCTCGGGCGTGGTGGCGATGTCCTCGAAGTGGCCCGAGTCCGCCAGCGAAGGCGAGCTCGTCTTCTCGCCTGCGACAGTTTCGCTCGTCCGTACAACAACTCTGTCCTCGCGGAATATCGCGTGCACTGCGCTTGCAAGATTATAATTACAATTAAGAGTACAATGGCAAGAATAATATTACAATGGCATCGGTAGTTACGCCTCACACACTACCAAAAGGTCTTCTTTGGCTGGATGGCAAGAGAAATTGAAGACCTTGGAGCAATAACAGGCTATGCCACATTTCTGATGAAATTGAAATATTAGTTTATTTCGACGCCCCATAGATGTATCTAGATGTTGGGTTTTTATTTTAAAGATTCGCTGCAAGATGGCAGTGATATTAGTAAATTATTTTTCTTTATCCCTACGTGTAGAATGCAATGTCTAAACCTTTACTCTCCGTTTTCTCAAAACCTGAGTATTGTGGCATAGCACGTTGTTGCCCCGAGGTCTTCAGTTTAATTCGCGCCATGCGAGTGCGCGCAGACTGAGTTTAGCTCAGGACGAGCATTGCCGCAGTCTTCACAGCAACTCTGACCGGGAGGTCCTAGGGTTCAAATCCAGACGGATGAAGGTTTTCGGCACTATCTATGCGATTGGGTCCAATTCGGCAGCTGTGTGGAGGAGAATTCTAATGGTCTATTGATTGATCAATAATTTTCTGTTTTTTTCCCGATCGACACCAAGCGAATGCCGGAGCAATACCTTAAAAAACGGGCCACGGACCGCGCGAGATCATTCCTTCGTCTTCCTTGTCCTATAGTCACCCGTACATACACACGCTTACACTTACATGCACTACACTACCACCACGCATACGGGAGACTGGAGTTCAGAGCTTTTCCGCGCTGGGCCGGTGTCCCGCTGGGAGAGATACTTTGAGAGGGAAATCCCGCGCAAATCGACGTCCAGTTCGCCGCAGGATCTGATCACCCAGCGGGAGAGTAACCGCGCCACCATCCAGGTTTGATTGATTGCCTTGTTTCCCCGCGTCAACAGCTCTAGTCCCGCAAGTGTAGTACACGTTTAATCGCGGGAGGTGTTCCTAATCTACGTCTGGTCGATGGCGAGATCCAACGCTCACCTACAGGTCTGATTGCATGGTTTTCCCCACCAACGTATCTCACACCAGCAGGGCATTCTCGAAGTTCCCGACCGGTCTCTCGGAATGTGTGGTATGTAGTGATTTAAGTGTATGTATGTGTAAGTTGGGGTAAGGATAGGACAAGGAAGAGAAAGTAAAGATATCATGCTGTCCGTCGCCCGTTTGTTAGGGTACTACTCCGGCACACGCTTGGTGTTGAGAAACCCTGGACAACTATCTGTCAGCGGAGCCTGCCGCTAAAATTTTGCATTTTAGTTATGTCTGAATTCTACCTCCCACCATGCCTCCGCCTTCTGATTCGTTCAACCCAAACCTCTTGGTTCATATTACATTTTTAGAAGAAGAAAGAAAAGAAAGAAAAACAACTTTTCGTCTGGATCGTGTTGTGTGAAGTTTTGTTTCTCTGGATCCGTTACAATTTCTTTGATCATACAATAGTTCACACTATTGTTGACGTTATAATTTATTATATTTTTCATTTATTTTCTATTACTTTATTGATTCATTGATACATTCTACTACTTAATTTCAATTGTATTATTTGATCTATAATATTTTTTCGGCTACGTAGTTAATTTTTTAAAAATTTAATTAATTAACATCTGGTTGTGTTTTATTAAATAGCAATTGTTCGATTCCGGTATCGATACCTACATACGTCGAATGGTGTTCTCATGTGATTCGATTCCTTAGGGAATCGATTCTTTTCTTTCGATTCGAACCTAGAATCAACTTCAATCGATAACTACATACGTCGAATGGTGTTCTCATGTGATTCGATTCCTTAGGGAAACGATTCTTTTCTTTCGATTCGAACCTAGAATCAAGTTTAACTTTCGATTCCGATTTCCATTTCAGAGTCTATTCCTTCCTAGGAATGGAACGTGCCTAGCAGGTGCCTAGCGAGCGCTCACCCTGGGAGGCCTGGTCGTTGTGCAGCAGCAGCGCGCGGGCGCCCTGGTCGTCGCCGTCCTCGTGGTCGGCCGGGGGCGTCGCCGGCGGCTGGGGCTGCTGCGGCGGCGGCGCCTGCTGCTGCTGGGGCGAGGCGGAGGCGGAGGCGGCGGCGGCGCCGGGGGCGTCTTGGCCGCCCGCGTCGCCCTCATCGCCGCCCGCGTCCGCCGCCCCCGCCGCCGCCGCGGCGTCCGGCCCAAGTGCGGCCTTGAAGAGGCGCAGCTCCACCACCTCCTTGGTGAGGCGGAAGATGTCCTGGTCCTTCTGGTTCAGCTCCTTCTGCGCCTGTTGTAGCAGCGCCTGCCACGACACCACACCGCATGGTTTAACACGTTCCGGTCGCTGCCCGTAGAATCTACGGGCACCGACTGGTCGCCTTCAATTACGACGGCAGTAGAATCTACGGGCACCGACTGGTCGCCTTCAATTACGACGGCCATAGAATCTACGGGCACCGACTGGCCGCATTCAGTTACGACGGACGTAGAATCTACGGGCACCGACTGGCCGCCTTCAATTACGACGGACGTAGAATCTACGGGCACCGACTGGCCGCCTTCAATTACGACGGACGTAGAATCTACGGGCACCGACTGGCCGCCTTCAATTACGACGGACGTAGAATCTACGGGCACCGACTGGCCGCCTTCAATTACGACGGACGTAGAATCTACGGGCACCGACTGGCCGCCTTCAATTACGACGGACGTAGAATCTACGGGCACCGACTGGTCGCCTTCAATTACGACGGACGTAGAATCTACGGGCCCCGACTGGCCGCCTTCAATTACGACGGACGTAGAATCTAATTAATTTAAGAGCTTCCTTTGGCCGAAAGATTGAGGAATTTTACCGTGCGGTCCTATGAACAGTATGGATTTTGGGCTCTGGTTAGAAAAGTACCCGCACTGTACCTCAGACGTCAGTTAACAACAATCAAATAAGATGTCAGTTAAGAACAATTGCAGCTAGAGATGACGTATGAGCCTCCATATTACAAGGAAAGGTATTTGTTATTTACATGATTTTTTATTAAAAGAAATAAGTAACTACTTCGAAAATATTTGAACGACACACAACCCGCATTACAAATAAGTCTTTTTAAAAACCTTGGTATATAAAATCTTTCCGCGTCCGTTATTTGCTTCATATTAGGTACACGAGGTTAATAACTACTACAAGTCATCCTGTCAGTAGCTACTGCATCTATTCCAAGAAAAGGGAGAAAGAGAGACAGGATCGAAAGGAGAGCAAAAAAGGGACAGAGAGACAGGCAGGCTGGAAGAGGAAGAGAGGGAGAGGGAGTGAAAGTAGATTGGCGAGAGGGGGCGAGAGGGCAGCCAGAAGATGGTGAGAGGGGGTGCGAGATGGGTGCGAGAGGGGTTGCGAGAGGGGTGCGAGAGGGGTGCGAGAGTGGTGGCAAGAGGGGTTGCGAGAGGGGAGGCGAGAGGGGTGAGGGAGGGGGAGAGAGGGGGCGAGGGCGAGAAGGGAGGGCGAGAAGAAGGATAGGACGAGGAGGGGAGGGCGAGATGGAGGCGAGAGGGGATGAGAGGGGTGCGACAAGAGTGAAAGAGGGGGCGAGAGTGGGGCGAGGGGAGGTCTAGAGGGGTGGGCTAGGGGGAGGTGAGAGGGGGTGCGAGAGGGGTGGGCAAGAGGGGTGAGCGAGAGGGGTGGGTGAGAGGGGCGGGCGAGAGGGGAGGACTAGAGAGGTGGGCGAGAGGGGGGGCGTACCTTGAGCCTGCGTATCTGGCGGGCGGCGCGCTGCGTGGGCGTGAGGTACTCGCGGGCCTCGCCGGCGTGCGGGCTGCAGTGCACCACGTACTTCATGCGGCGGCCGCTGAAGGTGGTGCCGTTGCGCGCGAAGTAGGCGTGGTCGCACGACATGGCGGAGCACGCCGACCCGAACGAGCGCAGCGACGACGCGCCGTCGTCCACCTGAAAACGCCACAGCGCCACCAATGAAGCGTGGAGGAATCAGCCGATACGTATGTGGATGATGTTAATGCCTTATTTTTTTGTTAATGCCTTATTTTACGTGGCGAGACTCGGGCCATCAGGCCCGCACTTCCGTCTGACCATGCAAATTTCGCTACGCTCCTTTCACCTAGCGGAGAAAGAAGGTATTATCTCGGGCGACGAAATGGCGATTTGAATTTAGCTCAGAGGAGTCATTTAGGCTTGAGGATCTTTTACATGCAAGTAAATCTACTAACATGGGCCAGCTGACTTTACTTCCCCTCCGCGGAAGGCGTACGAAGGATTTTTTCACCCTTAAAAATCCACGGCTTCGATCGGGTTTGAACCTTGGGTATGACAGTCCGGCACGCTAACCGTCACACCATCGAATCCGCAATCCGATGATCTTGGCTGTCCGGGTGACGCCGCGTCCAAGGTTGTGTTGCCGACGTTTCGACCATCTTGTCGTGGTATCTTCCTCAGGGCTGGAATGCATTCGAAACGTCGGCAACACAGCCTTCGACGCGGCGTCACCCGGACAGCCAAGATCATCCACATCACTCCGGCCGCGGAAGCCTACGACTTCATGCGATGCGTATGTTGGGATGCATCAATATATGGAAATGCATTTGTTGGTTTGAAAGAACGTACGAAGTGTTGTGGATGATCTTTGCTGTCCGCGTGACGCCGCGTCGAAGGCTGTGTTGCCGACGTTTCGACCATCTTGTCGTGGTCTTCCTCAGGGCTGGAATGCATTCGAAACGTCGGCAACACAGCCTTCGACGCGGCGTCACCCGGACAGCCAAGATCATCCACGTGACTCCGGCAGCGGAAGCCTACGACTTCATCCGATGCGTATGTTGGGATGCATCAATATATTGAAATGCATTTGTTGGTTTGAGAGAATGTAGATGTAAAGTGTTGCGGCTGTAAACACACACTTGAAAAGCGCTCCCACCAGGCAGCGCACTGCGGCTGACGAGGCAACGAGGAGAGGCAGCGGACCGTGGAAAACGCCTGCAAACGGGCAATGAGCGACCACCCAGCCAGCCTACGCCCCGGAAGCGAGTCTGAGGCGCCGAGGACATTATAAGCCGGCGCCGCCACCACCGAGGCAGTGGAGTGCCCTGCTTAGAGATTGTGACTACGTGATTAAGTGTACGACCCGGTCTAGGTTTTGTTGTTTTGTCCCACGGTATATTGGTTAACTGCGCTAGTTTTTTCGTACATCTCAAGGATAAACGGTAACTTTGCTTGGTCTATGGTACATTCTTTTGGGTTACCGGAACAATATATTTTGTATAAAAACTGTGTGTGAAATAAAAATCTTGTTCACGAAATCTTCCTACTTTTTCTGAACATAACATAAAGTACGTTGGTATACATGTATATTTGTGGCAATACACGTACATCTTTCTCGGTGTGATGTTGGTAAATATGCTTGTTGGTTTGACTATACATATGTACGCATATACTTACGTATGTAGTACATATTATATGGAGTGATTTATACAATTATTGAGTGCTGGTGAAACTAATGGGTTCTTGCGTGCTTCTCCATTAACGGTGGGTACTAATAAATTATACGAACTTCCACACAGACTAAAATACCCAACCCATTAAATGTAAGCTTCATTGGAAGATAGATGGTAAATTACTTGATCTGAAAAAAAACGTCCCTCAAACCATCTATCGCCGCTCATAGGCTACGCTTGTGCTTATAGTAAACATCTTGTCGCCGCATGTCATACACAAGATTACAATTGGTTCGACCTCTACGTTATATTCCACTTTCAATATTATTTTCAGTTGAAATTTAACTTTTTATCATATCGTTATTATATATTTTGTCTGTGTTAGCATTAGTGCATTCAATATCTCGTGATAAAGGTTGTACACAGCATTCCAAACATCATGAAAAGTTACCAAGTGAAATAAAAAAGTATTCGTAAGGCGAGAAAGTAAAAAAGCATTCCAGTATTTTGTGTGTAATTTAACTTTTTATCATATTGTTATTATATATTTTGTCTGTGTTAGCATTAGTGCATTCAATATCTCGTGATTAAGGTTGTACACAGCATTCCAAACATCATGAAAAGTTACCAAGTGAAATAAAAAAGTATTCGTAACGCGAGAAAGTAAAAAAGCATTCCAGTATTTTGTGTAGATCTTAAAAGTGTCATCTGTAGAATCTCCTTTTGATGTAAACCTATTTTAATAAATGTGACAAACTTCTATGATATATTGGGATGTCAAAGAGAATCAAATTTTGGCAATGAACATGTGGGGACATTTTCTTAAAACAAAGTGGTTCATGTGGTATTTGACCTGACTGGTGGACAACTCGTATTGCTCTGGTGCTTGGCAGGTACCAGAAATCTCTTTGCGTCGAAATTTGCACGTGCGAAACACAAGAGCAGTTCAGTTCCCTACCAATCGGGCAATTGTCACAAATGTAACCCCGTTACATGAAATTTCCCACATATCGATTGGTAATAAGGGATCATCTTCGGCTCGGAATGTGCACCATTTATTGCTTGACATCCCGTACATAAATTGCGATTTTTATAACGTGACGCGTCAAGGCACGTCTCCACCATGGAATGTGTTACGGTATTTCGCGTCTTTCTCAGTCGTGCCGCCATATATCGCATGATCGCGACCGTATCAGGCAGTGTTTGCTATCATGCGACTTCTAGCGGCACGACCGAGAAAGACGCGAAATGCCGTGTGATATTCCATCGTGGCCATAGGGGCTTGAGGGGCAGAGTTATAAAAATCGCACTATATAACTTTGCCCCTCAAGGCCCGGCTTCATGATGGAATATGTCAAGATATTTCGCACCTTTCTCAGTCGTGCCGCTAGATATTGCATGATCGAGACCGTATCAAGCATTATTTAGGATCATGCGACATCTAGCGGCACGAGCGAGAAAGACGCGAAATGCCGTGTGATATTCCATCGGTAAGATGGACCTTGAGGGGCAATGTTACAAAAATGGACGGGTGTCTCGGAATAAATGGTGCAAACTCCAAGTAGAAGATGATCACTTTTTGCCAATCGCCATGTGGGAAATTTCATGTAACGATGTTATAAAAATAAAGTCATAAAAATCTCAGTATAATAAAATCGTCTCGTACCTCTTCGTCGTCCTCCTCGTCGAGCGAGGGGCCCGCGTCGTCCCCGCCGTCCAGGAAGAAGGCCTGCAGGCTGTGGCCGCGCGTCGGCCCTCCGCGCCCGCCTCCGCCGCCTCCGCCCACGCCGCGCCGCCCGCCCCCGCCGCCAGGCAGCAGCAGCGGCGGCTCAGGCGACGCCGCGGGCGCCGCCGGGAACGCCCCGCCCCCGCCCGCGCCCCCGCCGCCCGCGCTCAGCGACTGCAACACACACACACAGCCATGAGCGAATGCGAAAGCGAAGGCGGCGCCACGGACGCTTGAGTGAAGTCGGCGCCGTGGCGAACAAGTGACGTGTACATAGTGGAAATAGTGCAGTGTAGTGTGTGAGAATGCGTGAGAGAATGAGCTGTAAATATAGTTATAAGAATGAATGAGTGAGTGAATGTAATAAACAAAAAAGAAGAAGAAAAGAACGTTTCTAATAACTTTATACCCGAAGATATCAACTGTAAGTGAACTAGGCTAGGCCCAAAGAGGCCAGCCATCCAATAGTTTTTAATTAATAATAAGTTAGTTTTAAGTAGTCTTTTTAAGTTACCGCCCTCCCAAAAACTCCAAAAGCCTTATCGGCTGGAGTTAAAATGTACACCCTTTCACTGAATAAATTCCCGCCCCTCCAGAGTAACTGGAGGGGGGAAAATCGAAAGAAAGAAAAAAAAGCGGATGTCAGAGCCATTGTATCCACTAGGCTCACTAGGCTGCAGCTTAGGGCCCGGAACTTTTGGGGGCCACAAATTTTTGTAGAATTTTTTTTCTCAATTTTTATAGGATAGATAGATAGATATTTATTTTCGCAGATAGGTTTATGCAACCTGGTGGCAGAACACTAAAATTTACAAATTATAATTAAGAATTAAATACAATGTAACTTAAAATAATTTTAAGACTGTAATATTAATAATAAAATGATAACGATTATGACCATAGTTTTAATCGTAATAAGATATACAAGCAAATGTTCTGAACTTTACACAAATTTTCTCTGTTTTAAATAAATATTCATAAAGTATAGTAATATATTTATTTTTTATTCTAACATAGATTGATACATTTTAAAAAAATACTTTTAAGAAAGTAAGTTTCTCAATCAAGGGCCTTTCATTTGAAAGAAAATCTGAAGTGTGCATAGGACTCGTCAAAAGCGGAGAGAAAATAAGCACAATATAATATCAAATACAATTTTAATGTACACAACAGAACAAAACATTTGCTAAAACGATTCTCAATGATTGGTTGGTCAATGCTTGGTTTGTAAACTTCTCTCTGATTGGTCAACAACCTGTATCATAATGAAAACTGTATCGAAATGACTATCATTTTGCAACTGGTTGCAGCCATCAAATAACAACATTATACAACGGAAGTAGAAAAAGTTATAAAATGCTCATATCATTGTCCCATGTCCCCTATACTCTGTCCAGACAAAAATGTCTCCTATATTCTGTCCAGACAAAAATACCTACAAAATCTGAGCCCGGAGTCAATTCTCATTCTATTGATTACCAAGATACAATGATCTAATTCTGTAAAGATATAAATATATTTATTAAAATTTAATTCAAAAGTATACTAGCAATGAAACTGTATTTGAAGTATATTATTAGACTGTATATATTGTGACCTACTGAAGTACGTGTGTTTTTAGTGTGCATATAAAAATTGTATTCAATCTGAATGTTTGTATTTATTTATTAAGTGCACGCAACAATTGTTAAAACCAATGTACAAGTTTTGAGTTGCTAATACCTTAGATGTCGATGCGACTATAAATATATGAAGAAAAAATTATAACATTAGGCACTATTATGCATGAAACGTGACGTTTTTATGCACTTAAAATAGGTTACAAAATGATTAAACCAGGCAAAGAAAAACACACTAGACATGAAAAGTTATGTTTCTGACACCTAAAACTCATCACAAAGGTTAAAACATTAAGCACTTTTTATTATTTAGGGAAGTTTAGTACTTTTACATTTATGAGAGTGATCTAAAGCATTTTATTTATTCACTTTTATTTATTTTCATTTCTTTCATTCTTTCACACTTTTCATTCTCAATCTGTGAACAACACAGCTGCACCAGGAATGGGTGCAATTGCCAAAGTGCGTGCTGATCGGAGACGAGCATGAAACATCCTAGTTGTATTGACTTGTCAAAGCTCCTTATGCTCGGGTGAGATTTTTCGGTAGGTAGTCGATTGCGTATTTGATCAGGGAATATTTGCTCTTCGGGAAATTTAGGAAAGTATTTGCGTTTCGGGATAACAAATTCAAAAAACAGTAATTAAAATACAATAATTCTTCAAAATTACTTGTTTTAGGCAAATAAATAATAAAATAGGCGTCAACCACCGTTTTAGGACATTTTAGGCACTATCAGACAGTTTCTGTAGATCTATTTTATCATGATTCGTAAACTCTGCAATTATTTTCCACCACCCCCTAAAGTAACTAAATAGGCATACGTCCTAAAATCCGAGGCCTAGTCATAACACTTCATTATGCACACTGTTGAGCTCTCCCACTGCTAGTTGTAGTAGCAGTAGAGACGGGGTGGGACACTACTTTGATATAAATAATAACAACTGAAATTTGTAGGTCCTTTAGCGATATAAATAAGCTTAATATTACTCGACTTGAACGTTGACTGATGATAGATTGATTGATTCCAGGCGAGTCAACTGCTAAGGTCGTTAGACCTGTAAGTGTAGTGCATGTTTTTCCTCGGGAGGTGTCGATATTCTTCCCCCGCTGGATGGCGATATCCAGCGCCGACATGCTGTCGGGTAGCGGGGTTTTTCTCAACCAGGTATCTCCCACCAGCAGGGCACACTCCCAATCGGGACAAGCTTTAAGCCCCCGACAGGTCGTCCGGCATGTGTGGTAGTGTAGTGCATGCGAGTGTGTGTGTGTGTGTGTGTGTGTGTGTATGTAAGGGGTGAGGCTGGAACAAGAAAGATGAAGTAAAGATCACGCGCTGTCCGTGGCCCGTTTCTTAGGGTACTGCTCCGGCATTCGCCCTGATCGGGGAAACCAGGAAAACTATCGATGAGAGCAACCGGCCACTAGAATTCTCCTCCAGACAGCGACTTAACTATCTAGCTAGAGTCGAAAATCCTGCCACCGTCGCGGCAGTGGAACCGTAGAACCTCCCGGTCAGCGGCACCGCAGTGACATCAATTGATGCCCACCACTCCCAGTGCGGGGGGGGGGGGGGAGACTCTGCCGCCTCCACCCTACACTCATGGGACCAATGACCGTAGCTGTTGACGCGTTGACGGAATTATCAATCAATAAATAAGGTAAGTGATGCAAATATGGCCAGTGCAGATAATACGGTCAAGTAGCTGCTGTATTTTTAGCTGCGGAGACCGTAAGGAGGAGAACGTAAGACGTAAGGAGGAGAGCGTAAGAGCGTAAGCGTAAGACGTAAGGAAGAGAGCGTAAGACGGCCCTTACCAGGCTTGCTGACTCGCGCATTCGCACTAACATTGTCAAGAACGTGCTGAAGGCGCTCTGTCCTTATAACTTCTTTCCAGGTAATTTTATCTGTTAATTCTTACATTACTGAAATCATGTCAGGCAGTATTTTTTGTAAAATTAGAGGGTAATTAGAGTGTAAAGCAGGTAATTCATATTACATATTAGTATAGCCAGCCATAATTCCATGGTCATGCTAGAAGAAACTGGAGAATCTGGCAATGACCTGCACGTAGGTATATTACCTTCACCTTACAATGTTTATGTAAAATAATAACAAAATATTCCTAAATCCCTTATTTTCTGATTTAGCTATTTCAACTTGAAACAAAAGCGTTAAATTTCATCATGATGCTGTGAATTTGGCAAATTGTTGGAATATATAAGGGGTTATCCATAAATTACGTAACGCTAAAGGGTTGGGGGGGTCCGAGGCAGCGTTACGCTGCGTTACATAGAGATAGGGAAGTGCGTTACAAGGGGGAGGACGATATTGAAAATACTCGAAATTTGCATTACGTAATTTATGGACGGAATTATCAATCAATAAATAAGGTAAGTGATCCAAATATGGCTAGTACAGGTAATACGGCCAAGTAGTTTTCCTAAATAGGAAACACTGAGTTGCTTAACGTGGCCATATTATCTTCTGATACCTCACGAGAATAAATGATGATAGAAACCAGCTCTTAATATCGCACATAATGTTCATTAACACTTTTAGGAAGGACGAAATAAATTCATATCGCCAATTCAGTCATCAGATGGCGGGTAAGTTGTAACGCGCAAACAAGCGGAACCACGTCGAGTACGATCCGACGTGTGACGTGATGTAACCCCGAGGTGATCGATATGAGGGCCCAATATGCAGTGGCACGGAGAGGAACTTAACAATCCACGTAACATTTCATTTTTTTTCTCTGCAGGTAAAATCAATTCGACACGGCGCCGACCCGAATGAGTGAAATGTTCACAGTGCATTCAGACCGAAAGATTTAGTTTAATGAACCCCGGGTGCAATTCCCTTCCTAAAGATATATATTTCTCTCTTGTCTTCAGGAATGCAGATTCATGATGGATCTCGCATTTTGGTGATGCAATATCTCAAGAGCATCCACGTAGATTAGTGTAGATTAGTATAGTATAGATTAGTGTCTCGGGTGTGTGCATTGGTCGAGATACTAAGTCTTGGAGTGTAACTAGAATCAGCTAAATATGCTTTAGAAACTTAAATACGATAATGTGGAATGCTAAGAATAACTCGGTGTAATTGTGATTTGATAAGAGAAAACGACTCTTACCTTACGTCGCACATACTTTTCAGTACAGCCTTCAAGACGGAAGACAGACATTTACAACGCTCGCAGCAGATAATACGGTCTACCGGTTGTGCCAACCACAACCCTAGCACACCTTAGCCGTGCAGGATCCTAGATGATTCAACGTGACGTGAGGTGATCGGATGCAGGGATCGGATCTTTAATACCACAGCCAGCCAGATAATGGATGCAAAATATCCAAATTTTTCCGAACAGCCCTAATTAATTTAACACGGCGCCGACCAGAATGAGAGAAACAGTCACAGTGCGTTCAGACCGAAAGCTTTAGTTCAATGACCCCCAGGTGACATTTCCATTCTGAAGACATATATTTCTCTCTAGTCTTCAGCGATACAGATCCACGAAGGACTTCGCGATTCACGAAGGACCATTCTGGTGATGCAATATGTCAATAGCATCCAAGTGGACTTGTGTTTAGGGCCTGAGCATTGGCCGAGATACAACTCTTTACTAAGTGTAACTAAAATCAGCTAAACAGGGTTTAAAAATTAAACACAACGACGAATCCCAGAATAATGAACCCCGAGTGCAATTCCCTTCCTGAAGATATATATTTCTCTCTTGTCTTCAGGAATATACATTCATGATGGACCTCGCATTTTGGTGATGCAATATCACAAGAGCATCCACGTAGGTTAGTGTAGATTAGTGTAGTATAGATTAGTGTCTCGGGCGTGTGCATTGGTCGAGATACTAAGTCTTGGAGGGTAACTAGAATCAGCTAAAATGCTTTAGAAACTTAAATACGATAATGTGGAATGCTAAGAATAGCTCGGTGTAATTGTGATTTGATAACAGAAAACGACTCTTACCTTACTTCGCACATACTGTTCAGCAGCGCATTCAAGCCGGAAGAAAGAAATGCACAACGCTCACGACCGAAACACGTGGTCTGCCGGTCGCGCCAACCTCAGTCCTCCAGCACACCTTTGCCGCGTAGGATCAAAAAGTGCTCCCTGGTGATGCGAGGTGATGGTGGCGGTGGCCGGAACCGCAGTGGCGCGGTGAGTCGGAGAACCCGCGGCCTCGCGTGCTCGCACAGGCCCGCCGCCGCCGCGCCACGGGGCCGGGAAAGCGGGCAAATATCGACCGCGTTCGACAACGCCACCAAATGCCATCTTTTCCCCGCGAGATACTTTTTTATTTATTTATTTATTGACGTCAAAAACAGTTTAAAACTGTGAGCGACGAGCTATGGGGAGAAGTGAATTTTGTGCACGTTTTCATAATTCTGAGATCTCTATCCTAAACCATATTCTAGTCGAATTTTGAATTCAGAAAAGAGAGGTTTTTTTCGAATTTTTGTTGACAAATTATTCGCTCCTATATACAAAGACAAGGGTGCAACACTATCTTAATGCAGTGCTAGAGTCAATAGATACAGAGAGTAGCGCAACCTGAACGCCCGCCACCATTTAATATCCTTTCACCGTGTAGCCCCGCCAGGCACCATTCAGGAGTTAAGGAGAAATGATAACAATAGAAGACATTATGGAGAGTTTCCAGTACATTTTCGTCGGTTTTTGGTAGAGTGGTGGTCTCCAACTCATTCACAAGACCGCACGGTACAACACGGTACATAGCGGGGAAATATCGACCGGGTTAAACGCCACCAAATGCCATCGTTTCCCGGCGAGATACAACGAGAAGAGTGCAACCAGGGTTGGGAAAAATACTTTAAACTTACCATTTAAATAATTCGCTAAAATACTTCATTCCTATATAGTATTTGAGTAAACTCCTATGCGTATATGGGGATTTCCGTGTCTTACGGCTAGACCACTTCCCGTGCACTAATCGAGACATATGAATTTTCTCAAATACAAAATGTATTTCAAATACAAGTACTTAAATACTCCTCAACCTTGAGTGCAACTCTATTTCAATGAACTGCGAAGTACAAGCACTCGGGATCGTATGGAACGAGAAGGCCACAAGAGAAAGAAAACGGAATGGTATACCATAGGTATATCTATGGTATACTTCTATGGTATATCTATGGTATACTATGTAACTTCATTATTTGTGCACGTCTTCTGAATTTCAGTGGGAAATGTAGTTATTAAAATTATCGTTTTTCATATTATCGCGGCAAAAAGTATTATTCTTTCATGAAGAACATGAGGCTTCAGAGCAGGAATTTATAGCTAATTTACTTTTGAAAATATATTTTATTATATAGGAGCGAATATTTTGTCAACATAACTCGAAAAAAACCTCTCTTTTCTATATTCAAAATTCGACTAGAATATGGTTTAGGATAGAGACCATAGAATTATGAAAACGTGCACAAAATTCACTTCTCCCCATAGCTCGTCACACGCAGTTTTTAACTGTTTTTGACGTAAATAAATAAATAAATAAATATGGAATTTAATATGGTACATTATCTATGAAATATGAATACGATTTTGCAGTACATATATTTTTTTCTGGCCAGTCCTAGGCAAGTGCCAGGGTAACACCGGAAACAACGGGCCACGGACTGAGAGCGATCCTACCTTCCCCAACCACTCCTACTCTCACCCTTGCGCCTGGTCGATGGGTCGACACTGCCACTGACCGGAAGATCCTAGAGTTCGAGACACGACAGTGCCTGGATTTTCGACTCTAGCTGCGTAGCTAGGTCGAACTCAATGGCTGACTGGACAAGAATTCTAGCGGCCGGCTGCTTTGCTCGGTAATTTTCCTAGGTTTCTCAGATCAACTCCTGGCGAAAGCCGGAGCAGTACCCTAACAAACGGGCCACGGATCGCGCGTGATCATTCCTTCCACTTCCTTGTCCTACCCTCATCCCTTACTTACGCTCACACGCAATACATTACCACACATGTTGGGAGACGAGTCGGGAGCTTGGAGCTTGTCCCGGCTGGGGTGGTGCCTTGCTGGAGGGAGATACCTTGTTGAGGGAAATCTCTGCTAGCCGACGCGTATATGTCGGCAACATACGTGGCTATCCAGCGGGGGAAGATCACCGCCACTTCCCGCGATAAAACAAGCACTACACTTACAGGACTAATGACCTTAGCACTTGACGCACCCGGAATCATTATATTCCAGAACTCTTTTTTCTAAACCCCTTTCTTTTATTAATCTGTATTTATAAAATCAAATCTTACAACACGCACATCTTTCAATAATATATTTAATTGTAGATAACGTAGACAGCGATTTTTTAAAAAAATCTATTTAATGGTAATTTTTGTATCCGTGCATACACAAGGCTGCCTGATTTACCAAGAAGTGTCGGTATACCCATGTCAACTACTGTTTCATTGTAAATATCAATATACGAATCATAATTGTCTGAAAATAAGTCGTCATACCTCGTAACAAAGCTTGACATACTACGGGCGATGTGTTAACTCTTTTCTGTAAAATATAGTCAGTAAATTAAATTATAATTTAAATTAAAAAGCTTCAGCTGCTTTCAGAAGCTACGTAACAATTGAATGATTAGTGATTCCGAGCGTGTCAACTGCTAAGGTCATGATGACCGTAAGTGTAGTGCATGTTTTCCCCTAGAGAAATAGCGGATATCTTGCCCCGCTGGAAGCCGAGATCCGCCGCCGACCTACCGTCGGTTTGCGGGGTTTTCCCAAACCAAGTATCTCCCACCAGCCGGGCATCGCCCCAGCCTGGACAAGCCCTAAGCTCCCGACCGATCTCGCGGCATGCATGGTAGTGTGGTGCATGTTAGTGTGTGTGTGTGCGTGTAAGGGGTGAGGACAGAACAAGGAAGAGGAAGTATAGATCGCGCATTGTCCGTGGCCCGTTTGTTAGGGTACTGCTCCGGCATTCATCTGGTGTTGATCGGAGAAACCATGGAAAACTACCGATCACAGCAGCCGGCCGCTAGAATTCCCCTCCAGCGGCTGAATTCGACCTGGCTGACAAGCTAATGTCGAAAATCCTGCCGCCGTCGGGACTCAAACCTAGGACCTCCCGGTCAGAGGGACAGCAATGACATCTGTTGATGCCCTGAGCCACCTCATCAGGTTATATGTTACAATTGACATGTTACATTTTGAGTCAATAAGTGATGCTATTCTCGAAAGCAAACGTTTACCATTGCCTTTCACGCTACAATTGAACTGGAAACGTCTTACGAGGGATTCGAAGGCACACTATTTCATTTCGTGTAGAACGGTTATCGTAGGTGATACCACAAGTGGTTTGGAAATTGGATTTATCCGAGAATTTCCAAAGCACGAGTGGTATTTAATAGGACTATTCCACGAATGAAATTATGTCCAACATAGTTCCAAAATGCACCAAAAATTGATCGTAACTGAAACCTACGTTAAAAACAAAGAGGTTATGTTATAGTACATACGCGGTTTATTGGACATCGACATAGTAATCGATGTATACCGCCTCCTAAGATAGATCAGATACCGTTTATGATTGTCCAAAAAAAAAGAGAAGCGGTAAGAAAAATCGGATAGAAAAAGCAATGAACTTTTTGAAATACACAGCCGTGATTGGGGCATTTTATATGTATAGTTAAACGCTATTGGTCTTAATTTCACGAGTGGAATAGTCGCTGAAATTGTTCGTGGGGTCGGCCAATAAATTGTATAACAATACAATTCCCTAGACCAATTTAAACCATCGCAGCTAATCGTCTGCAGTGTGGGCGCCGAGAACCGGGGATCAATGACCCAAGGGGTTGCTGCCCGAGCGACAATTAGATTTAGTCAGTTCTCTTCTCGTAGGAATATTATATATATATATATATATATATATATATATATATATATATATATCTAATGTTGGTATGCATATAAGAGAAAAACTCCGACACTGTTGGACCGATCTCCATGAATGTTGGCACTTCTACGTGTTTTTTCACCGAGAAGGTTTTTGCTTTGTTAATTCTGTTGTAACTCCACTACATGGAGCTACATATTCAGGTCAAATGCAACCTGCAACACTCTCGGCAGCATTTTGAATCTAAATCGTTAAATAACTCCTAAATGAGGCATTCTGGGGCTTTAAAAAACTAAAATTGTGACGTCAAAGGCCCAAAGAAACATTTATCACTTTGTAATTTACAGAATGAGCTCTTCTCAAACATTCTATTACATTTTTGCTGGTACGGCGCTTCCCGATATTACTTCACATGGTAAGAGACGTGAATCTGCAAGTAAATGTGAATGAGAGGGACAGAGAGCGGCAGAGACAGAGACACACAGAAACAGACAAACGGACAGTGTGAGGGAGGGAGAGATAGTGAGAAACGGAGATGGGAGAGGAAAGAGGGAGATGAAGGGCAGAACAACGTCTGCCGGGTTTTCCTAGTATTGTATAAAGCATATGGAACCGTTTATTCAGCATAGAGACCACTCATTTTCATTCTTTTATTTTCTTAATTTCAATAATTGAATTGGTATTGGGGTAATAGTGATTTTTAATAAAATTATGAGTAATTAATAAAGTAATGAGTTTAGGAATGTTATGTGTGCATTAGTGTAATCATAACCATCTGTGAAATATCGGAAACACATTGCAATTCTGATAGCTCTTCATTTCTCACTCAATAGCTCTAAAGGAAGTTGTTACTCAGTATCTTGGGCATGGTTCCAAATACAACCGATTGGGTCGCGGCTGGAAAAATCCCAAGGGAAAAAAAAATCAAATATGATAAAGTAGAATTGTCAATATATATGAAAGCGTATTTTTAGATTTCAAATTGTTCGTGTAATGAGTCGTTGACTATTAAGCAGAGGTCTGGATCTTTCGAGGCCGAGGACCCGGGTTCGCGTGCCGCCGGGGGCGGTGCGAGTGAGGGCGAGGAAACTATCGATTTCACTGCGGACGAGTCGACCATCGCCCTCGACGGTCGACTACCCAAAGCGTACGATCCAAGCAGAGGAACAACAATGCACGTCTCCGAGAAATGTACAGCAGTGCTCAAAGAAACCGCATCACCTCAAGAAAATTGGCATTCTGTTTTCTTCTGTGTTTACAGGCCTTTCAAATTTTAACAAAAACCTAGTATAAATTGGTAATCAAATATTTTATGTGGATTGTACGATGTTTCGAAATCCATTACTTTTGTTTTTTCACTCGATTTTCGCAACTCAGGTGGTGTATTTTCAGGATTGTATTGCAGATTGCAACTCTGAGCGAGGTGATGAGGTTTTTTTTGAGCACTCCTGTAAAAATGACTCACGTGCATGTCTAGGCTCCTTAGTGTTAGCATTTTGTAAGTCATCATACAAATATTCTGTTATAAGACATTGAAGTATAAATTCAGTTGATGCTTTACGATAAGCACCGAATATTGTTTACCGATAACTTCACGGCCTGCTGTAAAACTCCGAACCTCGGTGAAATAAGACAAAGAATTATACAAACATCTTTTGAAGCTTTTAAAATGATTTGAAATAAAGAATCTTTTGAGTCTTGAGCATATGATAGAGATGACAGGTCTCATCCAAAACATAAAATTGAAGATTTTCTTAATCGATTACAACAAAGGATCCTAATAAAAATGTTAAAACTTTCATTTAATAAAATATAGTGTTGATGCCTTTATCTGATTTTGTGGAGAAATAGTGTTTGTACAGACATGCTTTTCTTACGTGCATAGTTTTTCGTAACTCACGCATATTCCCAAACCGAATTAACGAGCTGAAGATGTTGCTGAACAGACGAAAGCAATCGGGTTAAGCTTTCAGTAATAAACGTGAACGACCGGTGTCTGTGAAGACAGAGAGGATAGATAAGAACGACAGTCAGGGATAAAGGAACAAGTTCAGATAACTACAGCAGTGCTCAAAAAACCGCATCACCTCGCTCACAGATGCAATCTGCGGTATAATTCTGAAAATAAACTATTTGATTTGGAGAAATTGAGTGCCTTATGAAAGAAATGGAATCAGAAACATCATATAATCCATATAAAATTTATGATTACCAATTTATGAGAGCATATTAGATTACTAGGAAAACCCGGCAGGCGTTTGTACTACCCTTCATCTCCCTTTCTCACTGTCTCTCCCTCCATCCATCCATCCCTCACCCTGACCCTGTTTGTCCCTGTGTGTCTCTGCCTCTGCCGTTCTGTCCCTCTCATTCACATTTACTTGCAGATTCTGCACGTCTCTGAGCAGGTGAGGTAATATCGAGAAGCGCCGGACCAGCAAAAATGTAATAGAATGTTCAGGAAGAGTTCTTTCTGTACATTACGATGTGAGAAACGTGTAGTGGATATGTAGTGAATATGTAGCGCCAAGTAGGGAGTTAGAACAGAATTAACAACACATAAAACCTTTTCGGTGAAAAGACACGTAGAAGTACCAACTTTCATGGAGATCGGTCCAACGTTGTTGGAGTTTTGCTTTTATATATATATATATATATATATATATATATATATATATATATATATATAGAGAGAGAGAGAGAGAGAGAGAGAGAGAGAGAAAGAGAGAGAGAGAGAGAGAGAGAGAGAGAGAGAGAGAGAGAGAGAGAAAAAGTGCAGAATTCCCATTTTCCTTAGGTGACGCAGTTTCTTTGAGCACAACTGTAATAAGCAAAGGGATAGTTTCTGTACAAAAAAACTATACAGGACATTCCCGACGTGAAAATCGCGTTTATAACAACGCCGGCCCGGAAGCTTTTCTTCGCTTGAGGCTCTTCAGACATTCCCGCCTCTAGAAACATCTGCGAAGGATCTGCGAAGCCGCACGGTTTCCGCTTTGGCCGCTCCTGCGAACTTCTCCTGCGCCATCTCGAGGGAGGGCGGCGTTTCCGCTCGGCGGCAGACAATATCTCCACCGGCGCCTCCCCCGCCTTTTCGCCGGAAGTGAACTCCTCTCGGGTTAACGACTCAAGGGAACGTTCCCCAGCAAGGGAACGTTCCCCTATATATATATATATATATATAGAGAGAGAGAGAGAGAGAGAGAGAGAGAGAGAAAGAGAGAGAGAGAGAGAGAGAGAGAGAGAGAGAGAGAGAAAAGTGCAGAATTCCCATTTTCCTTAGGTGACGCAGTTTCTTTGAGCACAACTGTAATAAGCAAAGGGATAGTTTCTGTACAAAAAAACTATACAGGACATTCCCGACGTGAAAATCGCGTTATAACAACGCCGGCCCGGAAGCTTTTCTTCGCTTGAGGCTCTTCAGACATTCCCGCCTCTAGAAACATCTGCGAAGGATCTGCGAAGCCGCACGGTTTCCGCTTTGGCCGCTCCTGCGAACTTCTCCTGCGCCATCTCGAGGGAGGGCGGCGTTTCCGCTCGGCGGCAGACAATATCTCCACCGGCGCCTCCCCCGCCTTTTCGCCGGAAGTGAACTCCTCTCGGGTTAACGACTCAAGGGAACGTTCCCCAGCAAGGATACACCAAGAGTCGGATTAACCAGTAGGTACGTTATAGACACAGTGCCACAGTATAACCAGTATGTTCACTGGCGGCAAATCCCATTGAAAAAGTTTTTTCGATCACGTGACGCCCGCCATGTTCTCGGTATAACACCCAGCGCGCGAAATACATAATTACTACATTTAAAATGATTTTCTTACGTTTATTTTATTCACTAGTTCAATTCTTTTATTATTCTATCTATTTTATTCAAATTCCATGTCTTCTGAAAAAAAATTAAACACATGCACTCAGTTCTCATACCACAGGGTGTGTGATATCCGAATGTATCTGCTAAAATTCTATTGGCCGACAACGAAGAACATGGCCGAGGTTCTACCCAGCGCGAAACTAGATTTTGGAGCAAGTGAACCCACTGGTTGTACTGTGGCAGTGTCTGGAGAAGGGGGGTCACAACTACACTTCGGTTTTCCTTCTTGGCGCACGAGGGTGCGTCAATAAATGGAACATCTCACGGTATTTCGCGTCGTTCTCCGTTGTGCCGCCAGGAATCGCATGATCGCCAGCACTGCTCGATACAGTCGCGAGCATGCGACTCCTAGCGGCACAACCGAGAACGACGCGAAATACCGTGAGATATTCCACTTTATTGACACACTCTCATGCGCCAAAAAGAAAAACGAAGTATAAGCCCTCTAATATAGTTGCGAGCCATATTTTCATTACTACGACGATCCACACCTGAATTTCCTGTAATGGTTGTCGGCAATTAGCCAGAAGGCTCTGAAACGGGGGGACGGGGGACGGATGGAAATCAAGCGTTAACACCAGACCGTACCGTTCATAATACAGTAAATCAAATTGGGATGATTTTCAATATCTAAATTTACTAGAAAAAATCCTTAAACCTAAACTTTACTTCTTTTTACAATAAAGAGGGTGTCAACCCCGACAGGGCACAATGTTCTCGCCCAACATGGTTGCACGGGACTTCCACTTTTAACTAATAACCTTTTGCGGGCCACAATAAATAGCACCGTGAGCGGCATGCGGCCCGCCAGTTGGACAACCCTGTCTAGGACTTCCGAACACGAGGGGCCTACGATAGGACCTCCTGATAACATTTTTTAACGTTTTATTTCAGGATTAAAATTAAGTAAATCACATATATACAAAATTATCGATTGTTTTAAATCTTAAAAAAATAACTTCAATAATTTATACATCACAATATACACAAAGTTACATTCTAAACGTAGGTTTGTAAAAGAGCGAAAAAAATTGAAAATCAAAATAGAAGAAATCTTCCAGTCACGTCAGGCTATGTAAATTTCGAAAGAATTGTGTTACCTATAATCCTCTAAATATCGTTTTTTTAAATTCCAAAAAGGTCCAAATATCCTCAAATTTGAATCGAAAAATATTCTCCAAATAAAGGATCAAAGACATGATCTGTCTCTTACGATTGCATTCGCCATTCCCTTAAATTCAAATAATTCAATTCAACCAATCATCATCCTTTGAGATGCAGGAAGCTATCCCTATCTTCGTTTTTCTCATGTGTTTCTTTCCCTAAGCATGTCGTTTATTGTTCTCTTTTTGATGTATACAAACGAGAGAAAATAATATTTCTATCTCGACTCCGGATGAAAATAATTTCTTCAAACATTTCCCTGTCTATTTAAGTTCCCCATTCTTTCCCCGTAGCGAAAAAAATCCCCATTTTGGGGACAAAATTCCCCAATCTGGCAATCCTGGTCAGTAAAGTCAGTTTCGAAGGGGTGCGAATATTCTACAGAGGTGAATAGCAACACATAGGCGACAAGTGGCCAGCAGCGAAGACTGCTTGCTTTCCACCGCTGGGCCCAGGCTTCGAACTCCGTTCGATGCAAGTGGATTTGCCGCTATCTCTGGACGGTGGAAGGATTTTCGACATTAGCTACAAAGGCATATTGAATTCAGCCGCTGCCTGGAGGAGAATTCTAGCGGCCGGCTGCTTTGATCGGTAGTTTTCTGTGACTTCTCTGATAAACACCAGGCAAATACTGGAGCCTAACAAACAGGCCACCGACCTCTTAATGCAATATATTCCTCAACAGTAGATGATTTTGTTTACATTTTTCGAAGTATAAGTCGTATTTGAATTAGTTATTTTTGGTTGCGTCGTGAGCATTGTGTTAGGATTCATAGTCACTGGTAAATAGAGTACATCTTTATTGATCTCAATACGCTAGGTAGTCGCGTGTTTTCCGCTCGTTATTAAGCAAACTTTCAGAAAAGAATTTAAAAAATGACAGGACTTCACTTAAAAATACCCAAAAACTCAACATTCTGAAACCTCTGCGCTGACGTTTTTAAAGATGTAATTTGGAATGATAGATTTCATTAAGAATATCCATCTTCAATGTAGCAGATGTAGGAGCGAGGAGGTTGAATATGTTTAAAGTTAAACGAATTATTTTAAATTTTCAGCATGTCAGAGATTTTGACGAAAATATGACCTTTGCTATTCTACGCATACTTTGCTCTATTCGAACAAATAATTTGAAGAAATCATTTTTCGATATTTCTGAGAAAATTTAGAAAATGTCCTACGTCATTCAGTAAAGTAGTTGTAAAGTTTCCTTTTCTATTAACTTCTTCCTCCCTCGCTTTCACTCCTACCTCCGTTATGAGAAACCCTCCATCTAAATTGCGTACGTATTTCTCATTGAATGACATCCTTTTTATCATAAAGCAAATTGTAATAAAATTTTTTGAAAGTGGTCAGACGGAAGAGCAGGCTAAATGGCCTGAGCCTCGCCACCAATAAAGACAATTATTTATTTAAAGTACCCCCAAAAACGAAAAGATGTTTTTGTGAACGTGTAGACGTTTGTGTTGTTCGTAGCCAAACAGACGGATTGAAACAGAAAGAAATTCACGTTTTCTGAATCAGAGATACACAAAACATGTTTTTCTGTGAAAATATCTTCACGATTTCCTGAAGGTTTACAAAACTTTCTCTAAAAGAAGTAAACGAGAAAGAAAAACAACTGTGTAAAGATACTGCAATTCATCTACGTTGATATAATACATTTTTTTATCTACGTTTATCTACTGGAGGTACTGCGGCTGATATAAACATATGAACCGCAATACGCACGACTGAACAAACATCGAGTTGCGTTCATGAACGCGACGGGCTTATGAAATATCGCATTTGCAGCTGTCCTCCTTTTTCTCGGATAGTTGACAACCATCACAGAGATCAGTGTTGACAACAAACATTTCTGCTAAGTTTCTCTTGAGGTGAACGTTAGAGTTGTATCTCTGCTTGCAGTGCGAGACGAACATCGATATTTACTGCTCTCGCACTTTCCCAGGTATTAAATCATTACGGCAAGCGTACCGCCAATTTCACAGACGGTGGTGGATATTCATTGGCGCATTTCACACACGTAGTGCCAGACTCTGCCACTAGGAGCGCCATTTGCGGCCGCAGCTGACAGTCTGGATCGTCTTATCTTTTATGGGACAAAAACAAACGTAATTTCTCGAACAATGCGAGGGCGGGAATGATTTCAGAGATAGGGTTCGTAATTACAGAGATATCGCTGGATACCTTGTGAGGTTTGTTTAGAAAGCACGGCATTCGCAATTGACGGGTACTCGATTTCTTTTTTATTCAAGAATGAGAAAAGCGGCCATGATCGCAAATTCAGATAAATAATGATCACAACAACGCATGTTCATTAAATAGACAGATGAGAAAGAGGTTGGGTGTAAAAACGCGTTGTTGTTTAAGGGTCTAATTACGCGACAGCACGTGTTTGTACGCAGATAGCACAATATTACACCCCATAAAATTATAGTTAAGAACATTTGTGAAATTATAAGAGTAGAGGAAATATTACTTGTGCACTTTCAAAAAATCTTTCCCTCTCTTTGTACACTGTTTCAAATACACTACGTTCATGAAAAACGCGTTTCTCTCGATTCTTCTTCCTTGTATGTATCCTTGTAATTTTTTTTCCTGCTATTAAGTTTTCCTTCTGTTTTCCTCAAACGCTATCCACTAGTCTCATAAGAGGAACAATTCAATAATTTAAATGATTGGCGATCTACCCGATATTTCAATCTTCATTTTTCCTATCACTTCCATGAAAGACAAGTTCAGCACTACCTTGTGTAACGTCTTCCACATCTAGGATTTGGGAAACAAACTTCCGTATTCTTTAATTGTCTTCATAAATGTATTTTTTTACGTTATTTACATGGAATCTGCAGGCGACAGTACGTTTTGTTAATTTGAAAATTATCGCAAATAAATATTCAATTGTTGAAAACACCTAGAATATAAGCTCTTTTGCTTGCAAAAACTGTTGAATTATTAATGACCCACGTGCACAAAACATATTTATAAATTTAAAAAAGACTAATATGCTAATCAAAATATTATTGAGTCAACAGTACCCCAATGTTTCAACAAACTTTATTTTTTGTTTTGTTGCTTTTCTCCAAACAAATATAAAATCTACTTTTGACAAAAACCACTGCACTGTTTTACATTCTATTAGGAAACTTGTTTATAATGCGACTAAAACGCCAGTGAAATCTCGGCAAATAACTTAAGTAAAATGTTTATTAAAATACTAATATGCCTTTATTAAAACGTCAAACTTGTATAAAATCATGTTTCAGAGAAAATATAAATCACCTGGACTGCTGTCACAGAAAATAACCCACTCAATTTTCATTCTATTTCTGTAGTTTTTCTCCTAAAGATGTATTCATAACTTCAGAGAGCGAAAATAAATCTCGACACGGTCTGATTACTGTTGTCTTTAATTGCACGTTTTTCGTGTACTTCTCTCTCTCTCCTGAAAATCTCTTTAAATAAGAGAAACCTTTACGTAACATTTCATTACCGCAAGAATGAACTTAACTGATGGAAACATTTCCTTCAAAATCTTACATTCCTACTGCATCTCTTCTGGCACATTGAAACCGTCGAACAGGTTGTTCAGAACAAAAGTAATAAACTTCTCTGGCCTGTGGAGGGAGCGAAAACGATAACTTTTTTGACAAAGTACCCGAATTGGGAAATTTTATGTAACAGAGTAACACAATTTGACATCCCCTGATTTGTAGGCAACTTCTAATATACAGTTGTTTGGAAGGTCACGTTCTGATGTAATCAAGGAAATTTTACGTAATGATTGATTGATAGTTTAGCGATTCATTCAACTGCCATGGTCCCATAAGTGAAGTGCATTTTTTTATCGTGGAAGTTGCCAGTGATCTTCCCTCTCTGGATGGCGAGATCCGGCACCGACCTACCTGTCGGCTTGCGGCGGTGTCCCCTACGAGGTATCTCCTACCAGCGGGGTACCACCCCATCTGAGAGAAGCTCTAATCCCCCGACTGGTCACCCGGTTAGTGTAGTACATGTAACTGTGAGTGTGTGTGAGGGTGCGGACAAGACAAGGAAGAGGAAGGAAATATCGCGCGCGGTCCATGGCCCATTTATTAGGGTACAACTCCGACATTCACCTGGTGTTAATCGGAGAAACCACGGAAGATTATCGATCAGAACAGCCGGCCGCGAGAGTTCATCTCCAGACAGCGACTGAATTCAGTGAGAGCGTAGGCTTCCGCGGCCGGAGTCAGTATGTACTTGGCTGTCCGGGAGACGCCGCGTCCAAGGCACAGGTGCCAACGTTTGGGCCGCGGCGTTCCTCAGGGCATAGTAATGCCCCGTAGTAGTGTCCCGTGCATTACTACGCCTTGATGAAGGTTGCAGAATGGCGGCTGAAACCTCGGCACCTGTGCCTTGGACGCGGCGTCTCCCGGACAGCCAAGTACATAGCGACTGAATTCGACCTAGCTATCGAGCCAGAGCCTAAAATCCTGTCACCGTGAGGTCTCGAATCCTAGGATCTCCCGGCCAGAGGTACTGCATTGACATCAATTGCTGCCTGGGAACAACTAAGCCAGTGGAATTTCATGTACCTGCCAAACATCAATGCGTACGGGCTTGCCCAAAAATTAGAGGCAATCATCACAAGTATTAAAGCGTATAACTCTGTTAAATTAAATTATACGTTTGTTGGCAAAAAGTGATCATTTCCGACCATTCTACAAGCCATAATAGTTATTTATATAACAAGGGGTTTAAGTAGAACTTTATTCACGAGGGAGAATAGTTGGGTCCAGAGCGCGGCTGCGCGAGGGACATAATTGTCCCGAGTGTATTGAAATATACCTTCATCCTTCACTTCGTAATACGTTGTCGTGAGTTTGACCTGTTCCGAATTTATAGAAAGATGTGGGCGCCAGGAACAGGTGACATCAACTAATACTAACTTTTCCCTATTTAATTCTGTCAAAATTATATGGGCATCCAGCTAGCTTGGGCCGATGGATTCGGATTACATGTATTCGCTATCGCTAAGATAGCCGATTACCTGATCTGCCGACTGTACAGCCTGGCGTGGAATCTGAAATATGGAAATTCTCTGCTTCCAACTAATTAGAAGCTTATGATTGACAAATGAACAGACTCTTTTCTTTTTCCAAAGAACAAAATTTAACAATTTATTCAATGTTAATTTTAACAGATTACTTAATGGCCATGACCCCTTTTAAAAGATATTATTTTAATATACTGCAGTATATGTTACCGTCTTGCCGACCCGCTCGTTCCGAAGACGCTTCTCACTTGGCCGATGAATCCGAGTCGCTCTTCTGTCTTCTGATCTTGCGCGGTTGCTGAAGTATCCAGTCCACACTGCATAAAATCTAGCTAAGTTCTTTCCGACGCTTTAGGTTTATAATCTTTCACACGAGTTTAATAAAATACTAATGTTCGAACTATCGTCCGGTGAACACCCAAAACTGCCCAAGTCCGCGGATGTACTCCGGCAAATAATTTCTAAGTCCGATGACGACTGTTACTTTTCGCACGGAAATGTATAAGTCTCACTTTCAACTACAAGGTCCGCACACTATTTGCACTCCACCGAAACTCAAGAGCCGAGTTCACGACCTACACTCCACCACTCTGAGTCAGACTGTAACGATCTGCACTCAACGAAGCTCCAAGTCCGAATGAATGTTTTTCTGTATTTTGCAACCCTTGATGGGTCGGTAGCGTCCCACATTCAATTTTTCCAAAACACGGCGGTAAACACCAGAAAGTCTAATTGCCCCCCGCCAACCCGCTCATTTCTTACAACCCCATGTAGCCGCGCCTTCGTCCGTCATACGTTTTTCGACCAATCACATATTCTTTATTATATCGATCTAGCCAGCGTTCCGGCACCTACGAGGCTTGCAGCTAGTTTATTTACCTGCCCTGCACCATAGCAACCCTCTGCGCTGGCGTTACTAGGGCCGGATATCGCCATTTTACAAGTCCATTTAGTCGCCCCGTATACAACTAATATTATGAATAAACCATGTCCCGTTCTGGTATATCACAGTATAAAGCTGAGGTAAATCCTAAGTCATACACAAAAATTTATTTTTAAACAATATTTCTTGGCATGCACACCTATGCCACAAAGGACGAAACAGCACAGTAGACGGTGTGCATCCTTATCGGGGTCACCTTTAGGTGGCTGTGATTCCAGCTGGTTTGCAGTCTGCATGGAAGAATGGAAGAAGTTTTGAATGAGACAAACGATACATTTTATTTAGACTCCGAAGACGAATATCTACAAATTCCTATTGACATCATGGAACAAGCAGAATGAGATGTTTCGAAATTATTTCTAAAAAATCGAGGCATATCTACGAAAAGGAGTACGAATACTTCTGCAAATAGAGAAATGACACGAAGTAGGAAAAGTTTCAAAAGAAATTGTATTGCGTATTTTAACAAGAAATCACAAACAAAGAGGTCATCATTTTGGAGGTATTATTCAATGGTGAGGTCAACGTTACGTGTCAAAGAAATGTTGACATCTGTAAGTAAGTACTTACGTATTTCTCTAGGAAAAAATGTTGACGATACGTGTTTAAAGCTTTAATTGATGTTGATATTTGTAGAGATAAATTAATTGGATTTTTGAAGAGACATGGAAAAGGCTACTAGCAAAACAACAACAGAAAGAACAAGGCTTTAACAAATCTAGAATTTTACAGATTTGTTGAAGAAGCTTGCGACAATCAGTATTTATTGTTAAAGATTAGTTTTCAACTTAGGTTTATGTATTATCTTAGACTTACGGAATGTCCAAACTGTCTTTCTTTCTCAGATTGTAATAATAATGAGAGTCGCTCGGGGGTGTGGTTACTTGAATTCCGGAGGATTACATAAAATCCCGCTCTGAGGTTAATCTTAAAATCTGGAGGAATAAAGACACATTTCAACATAGGAAAAAAGTGTGATTAAAGCCGCACTTTAATCAAGTTTAAAAACAAAAGGGTTTTACACCATTTATTCTGATAAACCTGTAGTCAACAAAATAAATAGAGACACCTTAACCTTTTAACTGCTACGGGCCGGCCGACTGAGAGTCATGCGTTTTGCGTCTTGCTTCTAGCCACGGGCCCCGTCGTGAGCTGAGATCGTTCGCACATAGATACCGCACAAGACTTCTTAGTTAGCTGTAAGCTGCTGTTTTTGCCTATTTTTATCCTTGAATCGAAAACGCAGTATTTTAGGTTACTTATTCATTTTGAAGCATTCGGTGTATTAAAATGTGATACTACTAAAATAATAATAACCTAAAATACTGCATTTTTAATTTAAGGATAAAATCGGCAAATAGGTAAAAACATCCGTAGCTTAGTTATTAGTAAGACTTAGCGGTAGTCGAAAGCGCGCCTGCACGAGAGAACTCGTCCAGAGGCTACCGGGGCATCGCGGTTCCACGCACGATCTCGTCCAGAGACTCCCAGTGTTAGTTAATGCCTTATGTTACGTGGCGAGACTCGGGCTATGAGGCCCGCTCTTCCGTCTGACCACGCAAATTTCGCTACGCTCCTTCCCCCATCTAGCGGAGAAAGAAGGTATTATCTCGGGGGACGAAAGAGGCGATTTGAATTTAGCTCAGAGGCTTCTTTTAGGCTCGAGGATCTTTTACATGCAAGTAAATCTACTAACACGGGAAGTCGGCTTTACTTCCCCTCCCAAGGAAGACATACGAAGGATTTTTCGCCCTTAAAAATCCACGGCTTCGATGAACCCGCAATTTTGGATACAACAACCCAATACGCTATACCTTACGTTATACCATCGAATCCGCAAATACCAGTGATAACTTGAGTGAGCGTAATACACGTCCAGAGGCTACCACGCACGGAAATATTTTGCCTATCTACAGGAGTCAAACGGTTAAGGCGACTCCACACATTCGATGTGTACCGAGTGACCGCTCCCCGAATTGCGAGTGATGTGGATGGGTTGATTGCTTTAACTCTCCGCATACCGAGCTCCAAACGTAACGCCAAATACCAAGCGGGGTACAGGAGTACCCCATTTGAATATTATGACTGCTTTGAAAAATGAAATGACTAACTAAAATACGAACATTTTGATTATTTGAGCAGTTAATACATAATGAAAGACAAATTTACTAGAATTAAATAACTTTATTCCTGTTTCTCTTTTAAAACACCAATACTCATCAAAATACTTCTTTAAAGGTTACCCGTGTTTTAGGCAACTGGCGCATATTTTTTTATTGTTTTTGTATCTGAATCTTGTTCTACTCTTTCTCTTTCTAATAATTAATAAGGAATAAAAATTGGTGACCCGGGGTACCAAGCGGGGTACAAATGTACCGCAATGCTTGTTTTTACGTAGAAAACAATTACTTTTCTTAAGACGTAATTGTCAACCGAAGTATTCGGACAATGTAACGAAATTGCAATATCACAAAATAAGCGAAACGTACACAAGTCAAAAAGTGAGGAGCGGGTACACGTGTACTTAGCATGGCGAAGAAATAAGCCGAGAGCCTAACATTCGGTGCTCACCCTCCCTGCAAGGGTGCATCGTGGTCGTGAAGGCCGTCATGATCTCTGGTGGAGAGTTGTAGACGACCACAGGGCCCCTGAGTTTCATGGCTGCACTCATGTCATTAGCTTCAAGGTGGAGGTAGTGAGTAGGCGATGCTAAGCTCCGTGTAGCCGGGTCATGCCCAGTAAACCACCAGTTGGGCCCTTGGCGCGTCGACCTTTGGGCAGGATTGGGCGAAGGACGTTCTTCGGAACGCTCCGGACCTCATTGATAAAAGTCCAGACGAGGACAATAAACCTCCCCGTGGAGGTTGGCTAGGTTCCGACGGTACTCACGTCGATAGCTTCAAGGTCGAGGCAGTGAGGAGACGGGATGGGGCCCCGAGCAGCCCGGACGTTAGTTCGGGTGGCCCCCTGTTGGGCTCTTGGTTCCGTGGTGGCAGTGGCTGGCCCGATACTCTGGGCAAAGAGGAGGGACTTGTCCCGGCGCACGTGAGTAGCGCATTGTTTTGTCAGTGGCCCGATAGCTGGGTCAGTGGCCCGATACTCTGGGCAAAGAGGAGGGGACTTGTCCCGGCGCACGTGAGTAGCGCATTGGTTTTGTCAGTGGCCCGATAGCTGGGTCAGTGGCCCGATACTCTGGGCAAAGAGGAGGGACTTGTCCCGGCGCACGTGAGTAGCGCATTGTTTTGTCAGTGGCCCGATAGCTTGGTCAGTGGCCCGATACTCTGGGCAAAGATGAGGGACTTACCCGGCGCATGTGAGTAGCGCATTGTTTGAATCAGGCACTAGCCTGCTTAGCTAGGTGCTGTGATCTGGCATGGAGGCTCGACATCGTGTGGGGAGGTTACCGTGAGGGCAAACTCCGTTGTGGCAGGATCCAGATACCAGCCTGTCGGCGTACCTGTGCGTCTGCGAGGGGTAAGGATAAAAGCGAAAAGCTCAGGTGCCCACCCCAGGGTTAACGCCTTCTGGTAGAAAAACGAAATTGTGTGGAGTGGTAGACCACGCAGGGTCCATATACCCGCAGCGTGTCGCTCTTTCGGACACATCAAAGGAAGACGACAATCGCCGAGCGCCACGGCTACTCGGGGTTGGCTGAGCTGTCACTCGCCACTCAGCGCATGCGGAATGTGTGGAGCCGCCTGTATGTCAACTTTTAGACGACACACTTAACTAAACGTCCCTAATTTTGACATATATTTGCTTTTGTTATTAATAATATATGTCCATGATTGTAGTCAAACGAAACTAGAATTTGATTTCTGTTTTGTTTCCGAAACAGATCTGATCACGATAAAAGTTAAGTAACTACATTGGTAAAATAGTTTCACTAACTTATTTCTGCTATGAATGAAATAAAAATAATAACTAAAGAATGTTAGAAACTAAGCAACGTTTGCAACTTAGATACACCACGAGTTACTAATTCGATACTTTCTCCATCTTTTCTTACGAATTCTTCTTCTCCTGCATCTGCATCCTTATTATTATTATTCCATTACATCACGACTAAAGATCTTATGAGTCGCTGAATATAAAATCTACTCCAGGTTGCAACCAGCTACCTAAGGAGCAGATTCGGTGACTATCAGTGCCTCTACAATACTTTAGGCAAAATGTGGGCTGTTCCAAATAAAGCAATTTCTTGCACTTCCCAGTCTTTTGAATTACCTGGGAGTTTAGACAAGTTCTTACTCAAATTTGCGGAACAAATCCCAGAGCTCCGATAACTATCGGGACGACCTGTGCTTTTACGCCCCACATTCGGCTGATCTCGATTTCCAAACTCTTGTATTTAAGACGTTCTCTGCCTCCTTGGTAACGACGTTTTGATCGCAAGGTACAGCAACATCGATAAGTAAACACGATTTTTTGGCCAAATCCCGGATAACTATATCCGGTTTGTTTGCCGCTATCGTGCGATCAGTTTGAATTGTTGGTCGTACAATATCGTACACAATCCAACAGACGTCACCGGTTTCGGTGAGTGTTCGTACCACTTGGGGCATGTGTTTGGAACTTCGAGGGCGGTACAGATCTGCCAGTGGAGGTAGCTACACACCCTGTCATGTCTTTTAAGGTATTCGGTCTTTGCTAGGATTGGACAAGCTGAGACAATATGATCAATGGTTTCTACTTGCTCCAGGCAAATGCGGCATTTGTCATCTTGGGAAATTTTGAGAACCGCTTTATCATAATGTCGTGTTCTCAAGGCCTGATCTTGGGCAGCTATTACAAGTGCTTCCGATTCTGGCTTCATCCTTCCCTTTTAAGCCACATAAATGATTGATCTTTATTGATCTGCACCTTGTCCATTCTTTTTAGGTATTGACCGTGGAGTGGTTTGTCTCTCCACGATTTCTTTAACATTTTTTGTGTCTCACACTTCATGTTTAGCAGCATCAGAAGTTCAGTGTCTGTGTTATTCGACGTGTCTTGCCTAGTTTTCTTCGCAATGTTTCTTGCTACACTAACAATGCCTCTGTTTCCCATTCTTCGGTCAGATTTCATGACCTGCCTCATTAGAGGGGTCGTCTTGATGGCTGACTACATACTTACCCAACCCGACTATTGCGTTGTGCCAGGAGGCCTCAATTTGTCTGAGGCCTCTTCCTCCTTCCTTACGTGCCACATAAAGTCTATGTATATCAGCTCGAGGGTGGGAAACATGATGCATTGTCAGCAGTTTTCTGGTTTTTCGATCCATGGTGGCGAATTTCTTGCTCAGTCCAGTCCACTAGTCGAAAACTGTATTCGGCTACAGGTACCGCCAAACTACCTATTGCAGATATTTTTTATTCCTGGAATTCGAGCGGACTGCAGGACCAGTCTCACTCTTCTATAATACTCCCTACAAATTCTCTCTTTCATTCTGTCATTCGAGATGGTTTCACATTCTTCAATGCCCAGATATTTGTAAGTTTTACCTGGCTCAAGATCTTGAATCACAGTGTGCGTATCAATTTCAATGTTCTCAGACGTTGTGAGTTTCCTCTTTTTAAATTGATTTTTGCACACTTGTCAAGACCAACTTCATGCAGATGTCATTGCTAAAGTCATTCACGACAGACAGCATTTGGGAGAGAATCGCTTCATTCTTGGCAAACACTTTCAGATCATCCATGTAAAACAAATGTGATACTGGCCTTTCATCACCATGGAGCTTAAAACCAAAGTCAGCTTGCGACAAACTGTCTCGATAGTGGGATCAAACTATGCAAACAGCAGAGGGGATAGTGAATCTCCTTGAAAAATACCCTGTTAATCTGAATACTTCTGGTTTCTACTGCTTCCTTTCCGCTGTGGATTAGTAACCTGGTACTCCACGACTTCATACTATAGCCTTGCAAAACTTCAACAAGTCTAGGATGAAATCGATAGATCTCCAGGGTCTTCAAATCCAATCGTGTGGTACACTATCAAAGGCCTTTTGGTAGTCAATCCAAGCCATGCTCAAATTACGTTTGCGTTTCTTTACATCATTCAAGATGACTTTATTCAGTAGCAAGATTTCCTTACACCCATAAGAGCCTTACGACATCCTTTTGTTCAGCTGCATTAGATGATTCTTATCTAGATGTCTATACATTTGTCAGCTATAGCTGAAGTTATAACTTGTTTACAGTACTGGCAGACAAGTAATTGGCCTGTAGTTCTTCGCCAACGAGCTGTCTCCCGCTTTGGGTAGCAAATACGTGATGCCCGCGTGTGAGCCATTCCGGGATTTCCTTTGGTTTTCAAAAATTTTATTAACAGCCTTTGCTAGATGAGAATGTATTGCTGTTAATTTCTTAATCCAATAAATCTGGATCTTATCATCCCGGGGGACTTCCAGTTTCCCATGTTCTTAATTGCTTGGAGGTCCTCTTCCGAGAATTGGTGAACATCTTCCACTGTTTCTACAAGTTCATCGGCAGCATCAACTTCAGATTGAAGCCAAGATGCGTCTTGTTTGTAGGATCTGCTCTCTTCCCAGATTTCTGCCCAAAATGCTTCGACGTCATCTTTTGAAGGAGTAACAGCTTTGCATTCGGTTTTTGAGTTAGATTGCGATAGAATCTCTTCGCGTCTGTTTCAAACAACCGGTTCTGTCACGGAAATCTATTCTACGTTTGTACCTTCTTAATTCGTTGAGACCATGCTTGAATTTTCTCTTTTAGCTTCTCAACTACCATTAGCCTGCTGGTGTCATTTCAATTGGTATTTTGTTCAACATTGAAATTTTTCGTTGAACTTTAGAGGTGTGCGTTGATTTTAGAAGATGCCTCAGCTAAGAATGATATTTTCACGCCGGTGTCGGCTATCCGTTTTTCATAATTCTGTTCATCCTGGGGGTACAGAGCTGTTTACTCTGTTTTGCTGTCGGGCCGTCGGTGTTCTTGGCTGCCCCAAATTATCTGAGATACTAGATATCCAGTTGCATATATGATGTGATTGATTCGTATATCTAGATCTCTGCCTGGGGTCTCACACCACCTCATTTCAGACAGAATGCACTGTTTCTATCACATCATTTTAGCTTTGGCATTTTTTTTTTTTTTTTCCCCCGTTAAAAAAAAAAAGTATTCTCTCAACGGTTCGCGAGATTCAAACGGAAGTTGACTACTCTTTCTATCGCGCGCCTAGGAGATTTTCGCATCTGTCCTTATCGTGTAATTCATATGCCAGATGAGTTTTCACCCTGACGTGGTGTGTCACTGAAAGCGATGAACTTCCACGGGATCATCATTTTCAAGTTCTACATGTTCGTCATGTTGATTGTTCGAGCGAAGTACATATTCCGCATTTCTCTCAATGTCACCAAGTTGACTGCGTGAATTTTCCACTGGCTGAGT
>JAHLJT010002630.1:105674500-105704288 GCA_031308135.1 Acheta domesticus | reverse complement strand
GACAAATCCCGGGAAAAGGGCTAAGAAGAAAAAATCTTTTAACGCTGCTTCTACGTTCGGCAAATATTTTTTTTCTCTAGGGCAATGCTACCGATTAAAATATATATTTTGGATTTCCGGAGCATAAACAGCTAAGGTCACTGGTCCGCAAGTGTGGTATGTGTTTTCCTCTGGCTGTTGATCTTCCTCGGCTGGATGGCGAGATTCGGTGCCAACCCGTCGGTTCGCAGGACTTTTTTCCCAACCAGGTATCTCCCAGAGGCAGGACACCACCCAGCCGGGACAAGTTCTAATCCCGACCGGTCTCCGGCATGCGTGGTAGTTTAATGCATGTAGTGAAAGTGTGTGTAAGTGGTGAGGATGGGACAAGGAGAGGAAGGAAAGATCGCGCGCGGTCCGTGGTCAATGGAATTGCTCGGTAGTCGCATGTGTTGAGTAGAAGAACCACGCGGAAAATTACCGATCGGAGCAGTTGGCCGCAAGAATTCTCCTCTATAAACAGCTAATTTCTCCCTAGATATGTAGCTACTGTCAAAAACTCTTGCCACCGTCAGAACTCTAACCCCAGAACCTCCTTTTTTAAAAAAATATTTATAATTTATTTTCAGTTGACATTACATTGTTCAGTTTACATTTAACTGTGCAAATGTTTGATTGATTTAATCTACCTTATTCTAACTTAATCTAACTTAGAACTATACACACTACAATTCTATAAAAATAATATAAAAAAATAAAGTGAGAGAGGAAGCAGGGAGCACCTCAGATAAGTAATTATTCCAGGTTTGCGAATATTTTATAGAATGAATGCAGGGGATATCTGGTATTAATTCTCGTTTGATACTTGGGGTTTTGCCCTGTTTACAGAAGGCTGATGCTTGGATTTGGGAAGGTTTGTGTAAAAACTTGTGTGCAAGATAGGCAATTGGTGTTTATTGTGTTCATATTTAAATCATTATGCAGTTGGCTGTTACTTATGAACCATGGTGCTTTAGTAATTAATCTTAAAAAATTATTTGGATCACTTGCATTTTATTTAGGTTGGTATTGGCGACCTTAGTCCAGATGGGACAAGCATATAAGAGTGTAGGCCTTATTATTGCTTTGTAGAGTAATAAATCATTGGATGTGGAAAGTTGACTGTGTTGGTTCAGTAAGGGGTCGTAATGAATTTGTTTAATTTTGGCTTGCTGAGTTTTTTACCTCTATATGCTGTCTCCAGTGAGTCGAGGCACAGGACCTTCCTGATCAGAGGCACTGCACTTCATATAAGTTGATGCTGCAATGCATCCGATCACGGAGGAAGGGTCATTGTGTAAAGGACATCCAACTGTTGCCTTTCCAAGATTCCAATCCTTCCAAGAATTCCTGTCCTCATAAGATCATATAACGCGAGACTTCACATTCTCTATTGGGGATTGGGCCTCTATGATATTACGCTCACCTCTTTTAGTTGAAGTAGGTTCGGCTGATATAGCGTAGGGCAATAATGTTGCTGCTAGAACACCGAAAGTCGAAACGAAAGTCTCTGACTCAAAAATTTGAAGGTTCTAGCCCGGATTCTAACATATTTCCTCCTTCACATTTCACGATTTAGAAAGATTTCATCTGAAGATAATGACGTATTTGTTTTATGTTTATTATCTAGAGAATAACAGCCATTCTGGCGAACAACAATTAATATACATACAAATTATTTTTTTCCTACTATCTTATCGAACAGAACCCTCACAAATGATGCTCTTGATTCTTCGATGTTTTATAGTTTGTCGGTGGCGGTTTTGAGATTGCTTATTATTTTGTAACAGCCCTTGTTTCCTCATGAGCTACTCCTGCTGCCAACACTTGTGTTACACTGATTGAAAGATCATAAATCTATATTTGATTTTTTTCTTAGCTTCAGATCTTCACGCCATGTAATCTTCCTGTGAATAATATCACGTGACATCTCTGTGAGCATTGAAATATGTTCACACTTAATTGTTATCATCATTCAGAATGAACTGCTTGTCTAATCTCACCCTTATCGCCTCATTACGACACAATAAAGTTACTGAAGGTCATTTCCTTCTGATACGCTGTAACGATATTACCACGAGTCTTCTTCGTTACGTGCAGTTAGAAGGCCCTGACGATGTGTTACATTTAAGGAAAGAGATAACACAACTCAAATGAATGATAAATGTATTGATTGTTGAAATGACTAGGATTATGTCATTTCTCTTAACTAGGGTAAAACTTTTAGGGTATATTAACGTTGCCCATTTTCGTAGCAAGATTGGCACAGATTAAAGACCACAAGTACTACATTGTTGCCACAACCAAAGTAATACACACATACCTGCGCGAAAACTTAGTGCTTCAATGTTGAACCACAGAAAAAATTGCAACATTTTTAAGAATTTTGATTTATTTCCATTTTTGGACCTTAAAGAAAGGAATATTGATTATTAAGTTTTAAATCCCCAATAAAACAAGTTCAAAAGAAGTACAAAACCCACAGAAAAATTTCGCAAAATATAGCCCAAAATCGGCAGTAGTTCTGATTACGTCTGCATACTTAGATTGTGTTACCATTATTCAGTCATACTGTTTTAAGTTTCCAATAACGTGTACTCTATACTTGAGGTTTTCTTTCTTGGCGCGTGGGGGCGTGTCATTAAAATGGAGTATCTCACAGTATTTCGCGTCGTTCTCGGTTGTGTCGCTAGGATTCGCATGATCGTGACCGACTGTATCGAGCAGTGCGGGCGATCATGCGACTCCTAGCTGCACAACCGAGAACGACGCGAAATACCGTGAGATATTCCATTTTGACAAAGACACCCTACCCCCCCCCCCCCCACACACACACACACGTGCCCAGAAAGAAAAACCGAAGTTGCTACGATTCGCATCACGTTTGTATCAATTCTCGGGCCCTATGAGATCATATTCCATTCTTCTCGATAAGCTTCTCGTAGGTCCTACAGGGTGTTTGGATGATATTAGAGTGCTCTTGCCCCTATTTGTCCAGAGGATTCAAATCCGGACTTGTAGCAAGCCTTTGAATTAAAGTATTCCCTTTTTAGTACCGGTGACTATATTAAAGTTTAGTTCCGTTCGAGACTATTCTGCTCGTTTTCTCATAACACTTTTAGATCATGAGGATGTAACACATACAAAATCTAGTTTTATTAACGGTGCGCTGACGTTAGTTATTAATTAACACTTATTCCATTATTCTAGTTTACTGAAGTGTTTGTAAAACCCTTACATTTTAAGTAACCCCCGACCGAGACGTTACATAATTATGATACGAGTGGTGAAAGTGGCAAAATTTTGCGAGTAGGAAAGGTTATATCGCTAAGCCAATAGGCGCAATCCTAAGAGCAAAAAATAACTTTCACGACGTGTGTCATACATTATTTTTTACTGTCCTTACTGGCCTTCATTTTATTTTCATGGAAGCATACAAATCACTGAATTGGGTACCACGTTGACTAAGCTGAGTAGCTGACGCGGTCAGACGAAGGTTTTTGTTTTCTTTATGGCATTCATAGTTTTATCTGAACGTTTGAGCTTTGTCTCACTTTTAAGCCCAGAGCTAAACACAGAACCTTTTTGCACGCTGTGCATGCTCAACAATTAATCTCTTTTAACAGTGTCTGTCTAAAAAATAATTTACGTCCATTTCCGCGGAAGAATGTTGGGCGTTCGACACGTAGTTTCACATCTGGTTAGTTCTCGCAGTCAACGATAGGTCGCGTATGCGTTGCCCGCCGCCGCCGCCGCCACGCAAGAAGCACATGGCCCGGGCATCGTGGCCGATCATTGGCTGGCGTGGGACAGAATCTTTTCCCAAAATGTTTGAGTTATTAATATGAGACTTTTATTATTCATTTTAATAACTTTTATTAATTTTATTTATTTATTTATTAGATTCAAGTATAATAATTTAATGCAATGGTGAACTATTTAATTGACTCTGTCTCGATTTTGTAGCAAGTTACTTTCCATGACTTCCAGATTGGTAGTAGTTTATGACTTAATCTATTGATTACATTGTTCAGATAACATATAAGGACCTCCCGGTCAGAGACACACAGTGTCATCAAGTGATGCACTGAGCCGCCTCTCCCAGTCGCTTTTTCGGAAAGTACAAAATTGCAAATATACGTATTCGAGAATTTATAATGATAAAAATAAACATGAAAAATCCGTGGCACTCTAATACGCGAACATCAACGAGCATGTCTGGATACCCCATCAGCCCAAGCCTATTGCTGATATAGAAAGTATTTCACAGGAAGGAGGCAGTTTTAGTTCAAATCCCCTTAAATATTTTTGAAATAATACTTTTTAATTGTTCCTATGAAATAAAAAAAAATACATACTCATAATTGAAAAGCTGCTTTGCATGTAATGAGATCGACATATGGTAATTATTTTGAATAAATTGAGTAAAATTACAACAACAAAAATGTTAACTTTGGGGGTAGAGGCCACCGCTTCAGTTTCCCCTACCTGCATTCACCATGCTCCTGGCTCACGCGGAATCTCAAAATGGTCGGCAATAGCTTGTCTTTTAGTTTCAGACAGAAGCGCAAGTATAGAGCACGCCACAAGTTTATACGGGACAGTCCTTAGATACAGAGAGTAGCGCATTCCTTTGCGCCGCCGATTCCGCCATTTTGTGTCCAGTTGTGCGGTTTGCGGGTGAGTTGGAAACAACCAATCTACCAAACACCGACCAAATATACCGGAAACTCTCCATAATGTTTTCTATTGTTATCATTTCTTTTTAACTCTTGAATGATACCTGGCGGGCCTATAGGGTGAGAGGATATTAAATGGCGTCGGCCGTTCTGGTTGCGATACTTTCTGTACATAGGACCTCTAACACGAGACTTAAAAGGTCCTGGCGTCGTTTTCCTCTTGGCCCAGGGAAGAAACGTTGGCACGTACAGTCTCGCCCCGTTCGTAGCAGTAATTGCGCCCGGATTTACTGCAGAAATCCTTTCTCTCTGACAAAAACTGGCTATTCGCCCATACGACGCCACTGGCAGAAGAAGCTGTTTCCTTATACATGTGTGATGGAAATTTCCTGCATTGGCATTCTCACACCCGAGATAAAATTGTACATTCTCCATGACGCATATCGAGCTCATTACTGGTGCAGCTGGCCAGAATGGTTAACTTAATGATAGTTCACATGTATTTGTTGTGTTGTTGTAATGTTGCGTTCGCTCTATGTGCATATATTACGATATTGTTAAATCTGTCCAGAGTTGAGCGATTGATTAGTGATTCCGGACGCGTCAACTGTTGACGTCATTGGTCCCGTAAGTACAGAGCTTGTTTTACCGTACGAGGTTGGAGCCGACCTACCCGTCGGGTGGCGAAATTTTTCTCAACGTGGTATCTCCAACTGAGCGGGGCACCGTAGGGGTGGGGACAAGCTCTAAGCTCCTGACTGATCTCCCGGCGTGTGTGGTAGTGTACGATATGTTTGTGTAAGTGTGTGTGTAATGGATGAGGATAGGACAAAGAAGAGGAAGGAAAGATCGCCCGTGGTCCGTGGCCCGTTTGTTACGGTGCCGCTACGGCATTCAACTAGTGGTGATCAGAGAAACCAAGGCAAATTGCCAATCAGAGCAGCCGGCCGCTAGAATTCTCCTGCAGACAGCGATTGAATGCGACGTAGCTATGTAGCTAGTGTAAAAAATCTTGCCACCGTCTGGTTTCGAACCTGTGCACCTTTCGGTCAGAGACACTGCAGTGACATCAATTGATTCTCATTGCCACTCAATCTGGTTTGTATGGTGTTGTAGCGCGATCAAACGTGACAATCTGTATTCTAAAGGAGTGAAAGTAATCTCTAGTGTGAACTTTGTTACGAGCAGACTTGTTCTTCAGATTTTAAATGTCATTGTTTGTGTGCAACCTTCTCTGAATATTTCTCTTCAATATTAATATGATGCTTCAAATCGAGAAATAACACCTGTGGTTTACAGAGGATAAAAATAGGTGGATGGTGCGAGCACGACCTTGGCCCGGTGTTTTCGCGACTGGTGCAGCATCCGCCTGGAATTGATAAGATAAAATACAGGAAACGTCCTACCTGAATGGCCGATCTCTAACGGCCGGTTTCACTACCATTACTACCATTACTTAGCAGGTCACATGACATACCGAGAGAACTGTCAGAGTCGCTTATTCGCTACCGATACGGTATAGTGCGATTTTTACACTGCTGCCCCTCAAGCCCCTATGGCCGCGATGGAACATCAAACGGCATTTCACGTCTTTCTCGGTCGTGCCGCTAGATGTCACATGATCATAAGCCCTGCTTGATACGGTCGCGATCATGCAATATCTAGCGGCACGACCGAAAAAGACGCAAAATACCGCGATATATTGCCTCGTGAAGACGGGCCATGACGCGCCACGTTATAAAAATCGCACTATACACTGGGAATAATACTTATGTCCACTTGACAGCCGGGAGTGGGGGAGAGCGATGTTTCCACTTACTCGGGCGACAGACACGTGGTCGTTCTTGCGTCAGATCAGCTGCTGAGGCATACACGTTCAAATTATTGTATTTTTGGTAGAATTATAATAATGACAGTAGTTTATTTGATGAAACACTGTTACACAAATTTATCGTAGTCCCTTATACTAATCCCGCCAATGCAAGAAATAACGAGACATTTTTGCATTCAACGCGTTAAGCAGATGAAAAGTAAGTACAGCGAGACGCGTTTTAAAAAGGAAGAAACATAGTATTTATTATGAAAGTTTTATAAAAGAGAAGTATCTAAACACAAGGCATTCTTGGTTTGAGTACATACTTTTCACAGAACGTTCACAATTTTAAAAAAATTGAAGGACTTTTCGAAGTTACTGACTTTACCTGTTCTTTACAAGGTTTCCAAGGAGACGTTCTATTGAATGCTTTGGCATAGAGATACAAATTATAAATGTCCTTGAAGGTGGATGTACATACACATTGTGCCATAAGTATATCAGCCTTTCAGTAAGAGTCAGTTTCTAAGTAAGCCTTTATCAATAGACGACGCAACCGCACACACGACGCATAATCAAACAAGTAATGGCGCTCGGTGCTCCTCAATTGTCAGTTGCTTCGCGCTATGATATTTCAATTTTTTCCTAGTAAACGTCGGCAACTCTGTAGTGATATCTCTGATTGGATAACGGAACTCTCTCCTGTCAGCCGGGAGCTGTCAAGTCGGCAGAAGTATTATTCGCACTTTATAGAGTCATCGTGAAAACCGCAACCCCCAAGCAGAGCTGGAAAGCAACCTCGAGCCGTCCGCGGTTTCGTCCGTGCACGAAGTGTACAGTAAGGAGACTCAACTCCGGTGGTGGGGGTATGTACCGAAAACGTCGGCAGCCACTTGGAAAATAAAACATAACTAGACTTCTTGCACTTCAGCGACAGCACGCTGCGAATGAAAGAACCACGAAGGAACCTGTCAATGGTAGCAAAGCTAAGAGTTTCCGCGGGAAGCAATATTTATTTACGAGTATTATGGGACACGCCCTTGACACTAATGATAATAATCATAATAATTAAATCAATTATTATAAATTTCTCACGTGAATACAGCACAAACTGCGTAAAGAACTGTCAAGAGAGCTGCAATTCACTGCCTTACAATCTTTTGGATGAAAATAACAATGAACCCGATTCGGTTCCAAGTCGGATAGCTCTACAATACTGCCCTTACTACTTCTTTTCTATCTTATTGTCTTGGATTGAGGCACGCCCAAAGACAGCCCCAGCAGTGCCGAGCGTCATCAGGTGAACATGCACCATCATGCAACTGACCGGCGCCTTCACCCACCGCGTGATGTCGCTGAAGTAGGTAGGAGTCTAGTTTCGTTTTGTTATTTCCCAAGTAGCCGCCGACGTTTTTCGTACATACCGCCTCCAACACCGAAGTTGAATCTCCTTCCTGTAGACTTCGTGCGTCCGTGTGTTCGCTCGCGTCGTCGAGTGCTGCGTGCCGCTTCGAGTGCCCTCTGGCGACCTCGCCCGCCCTTGCGTGCTGGCGCGCGCCTCCCTCCCCCCCGAACCGCCTACGTCACGAGGAAGCGCCGAAGCCGACGCGCTAAGCGCTGGGATTAAATACTTGATAAGCGCATGCCCTATACTTGGGTTTTGATTTCTTGGCGCGTGAGGGCCTGTGTTCACGATAGAATATCTCTTGACATTTCGCGTATTTCTCGGTAATGCGGTTCCGCTCTACTTGGGTTTTTATTTCTTGGCGCGTGAGGGCCTGTCTTCACCATGGAATATCTCATGACATTTCGCGTCTTTCTCGGTCATGCGGAGCCGCTATACTTGGGTTTTTATTTCATGGCGTGTGAGGGCCTGTCTTCACCATGGAATATCTCATGACATTTCGTGTATTTCTCGGTCATGCGGAGCCGCTATACTTGGATTTCTATTTCTTGGCGCGTGAGGGCCGGTCTTCACCATGGAATATCTCATGGCACTTCGCGTCTTTTCTCGGTCATGCGGAGCCGCTATACTTGGGTTTCTATTTCTTGGCGCGTGAGGGCCGGTCTTCACCATGGAATATCTCATGGCACTTCGCGTCTTTCTCGGTCATGCGGAGCCGCTATACTTGGGTTTCTATTTCTTGGCGCGTGAGGGCCGGTCTTCACCATGGAATATCTCTTGACATTTCGCGTATTTCTCGGTCATGCGGTGCCGCTATACTTGGGTTTTATTTCTTGGCGCGTGAGGGCCTGTGTTCACCATGGAATATCTCATGACATTTCGCGTATTTCTCGGTCATGCGGTGCCGCTATACTTAGTTTTTTTTTCTTGGCGCGTGAGGGCCTGTCTTCACCATGGAATATCTCATGGCACTTCGCGTATTTCTCGGTCACGCTGCAAGATATCGCATGATCGTTACCGTTTCGAGCAGTGCTGGCGATCATGCGACATCCAGCGACATGACCGAGAAAGACGCGAAATGCCGTGAGATATTCAGTAGTGAAGACAGGCCCTCATGCGCCAAGAATTAAAAACACAAATATTCACTACATTTGGAAGTCCCCGTTTCTCACTACGTCTAAATGACGACAGATGCACCAAATCTATTAATTATCTGCATTTCCTCCAAATTACGTTTCCCAGCTTGGGTGGCTCAAGGTATCAGTGGATGGCACCGCAATGCCTATGACCTGGAAGTCCTAGGGTTCGAGTCCCAACGGCGGCAGGATTTTCGACACTTGATAGAGTTTGGTCGAATTCAGCCGCTGTCTGATGGAGAATTCTAGCGGCCAGCTGCTCTGATCGGTAGTTCAGCGTGGTCTCTCCGATCAACACCAGGCAAATGTCGGAGTAGTTCCCTAAGAAACGGGCCACGCATTGCGCGCGATCTTTCCTTCCTCTTCCTATCATATCCTCACCTCTTTTACACACTCTTACACTAACAAGCACTACACTGCCACACATGTCGGGAGACAAGTCAGGAGCGGGTCTCGGTTGGGGAAAATCCCGTTAGCTGACGTGTAGGTCGCCGTCGGATCGCGAGATGAACATTTATTTATTGTTATACATAACTTGACGTTTCGACCCTGTTTTGGAGTCTTTCTCAAAATCTAGTGTCCAGAATTTGTTTTCGTCGTAGACAAAATGGCAGCGTTTTAATATGGATTTTGAAATGGATTTCGATCCCAAACACGGTCGACACGTTAAGGTATGTATAACAATAAATAAATTGTTATAAAATACAATGTGTGTTTCATGAAGGTCAATAATCGATTATAAAAAGTAAGCAATGCAACAGACGTATATATTCATTATAATAAAACCTTGGATATTGACCTAACACGTCTAATATGAGCACTTATGGCTTACTCCGGTAAATTCCAGTGTTTTTCGCAATGGGTTACAGTCCGCCCATAATTTGCAAGGAAAACTCTGCTGTGAAGAGAGATTCAACACAGAATCATGAAATCTCAATGTATGTATTCTCAAAAAAACAAACATAAGAGAAAAAAAATAATGACTCCTCAATCAATAAGAAATTGAAGTAGGTGTATCTAGAGGTGTCGTTGTTAGTAGAACCTTGACAACTTGATAATTCGATATCAAAACACCCAAGGAAAACTATTATCTGACATCTTAAATGTCTTCATTCCTTTACAGTTTCCTTTGCTGTCCGCAATTGGACCACAAGAATATCTAAGTCGAAAGTTTTTTATAACTCTAATTTCTTCCTTTTTCCAATCGGAATCAAAATTTCGAGGTCATAGTGATACGCGATCCAACACTACAAGCTGCAAAGTTAACACAGCTGAAAGATATATGTACATTTTGTGATGTACTAGGGAACTGTATGATATGGTTGCGGAGTAAGGAACCAAAACATTGTAAGCAAACAGTCTAGATTGTTCGCATTTGTCATGTTAGCGAAAATGTACATAATAGCACGATGAAATATTATTTTATGATGTACCAATAAAAGTCTCAAATAGATTTCAACTAAAATTTGATTTTGAAAATTGTCTCTGGATGTAGGCAACCTAGTGTACTTCTATGCCAAGAGGGTTGCTACGTTGCAGCTATGAGGCACGTAAACAATTTTGATTCTTCCCATAACATCCGGGCCTATCGGATCTCTACCTGATCCCAAAATCCTTGCATGAGCAATTTGTGCGTCCATATTATTACTATTTGTGCTCACATTTCCCACCTTATTTTTTCAAGACTTATATAACAAGCCTAAATATGAATTGTTGTAGCCATGAATTATTCAACAGGCAACCTAAGCGAATTGTTGGGATAGTGAGTATACTTAGTGGTATATCACTCAATTTTCAATGCTGTAGAAGACGTTAATAGTTCGTATAAAAAGAGCAACTCATGCGTAAATGTTCATGCTTGTTTCCTAATGGGTCATTAACCAGGTATTGTTTCTCCAACACAAGAACAGGTTTGTTCTCGTATCTGACGTGCCAAACTGATCCCCCGTTGTAGTAATAGGAATGTTGACGGTTCTACATGATTTTATACGATACCATCGGTTTCGTGTTGATGGCATCTAAACAGTAACCGTATATAATGTTCCACCGTGGACAGGAAATTACTCCTTCGCCAAGGGTGCATCAAACACATTAAAGTCGGCATACTGAGAAATGTAGTACCTTGTAGATTATGATAAGATGAAATCCACCTTGGTTGAGGTGGCTCAGAGTATCAATTCTGAGGTCACGGAATAAAAGTTCTTAAGTAAAAACTCTGCGTTTGGAGAAAACAAGGCTTAAATATTATTGAGCCAACGCTTTCTCCTACGCTCAACACTATTTCCCAACGCATTTTTGTCGTTAAGGAGGCAACACTTAAATTCGGTATTTTTACTAAAATAAAATGTGGATACTTAACTTGTAGTTTCAGTACTTAACCCAATTTTGCCAAAAACTGACTTAAGAACGTTTACCCCCATGACCACAGACTTGATGTCACTGCAGTATCTCTCCTAGGGTTAGAGTCAGGACGCTGAAGGATTTTCGACCGCACTCTCTCAGTCTGAATCAGTGAAAACTACTGATTAACAGTGATTATTCACTGATGGTGTCAGTTATAACCCTGCCACTGACAATCAGTGAAAATGATGTCCAATTTTTGAATCAGCGAAACTTCACTGTTTGAATGAGTGAAATCTGTGACAAACTAATTGAACGTGACGATCTGAACGATCAGCGAGCGACGGTGGCGCGGCACTTTTACCACTGACAACCAGTGAAATGCTGGCGGTCATTTTGAAAAGCTTCGCGTATTCGCTGATTGTCAGGGACACTACACATTTCGACTGAAGATATCAGTCACTTCCGCTCTCACTGATTGAATCAGCGACAATTTCACTGATTCAGATTCAGAGAGAGGTAGCTTGGTCGACTTCAGCCGTTGCCTGAATTCAGACAGCCGCTCCTCTGATCATTATAATAGACGGTAGTTTCCCGTGATTTCTCCCATCAACAATAGGCGAATGTTGCAGCAGTACTCTTAACAAACGGGCCACAGACCGCGCGCCATCTTTCCGTCGCCTACTAATCCAATCCCTTACTTGGGCACAGGCTAACACTTTGCTTACACTCGAGAGGACTATCACACATGTCGAGAGACTAGTCGGTAGCTTAGAGGTTTGTCCCCGGTGGGGTCGGTGCCCCGTTGGTGGGAGATACCTGGTTGGGAAATCCCGGTAGCGACGACTAGATCGGCGCCAAAACTCGCCATCCAATGGGGTAATACCCCCGCCACCCTCCCACCGCCAATGAAGCATGCACTACACTTGCGGGACAAATTACCTTAGCCGTTGATGCACCCGGATGAACTAATCAATCTTGAATTGTGCAAGCGCACAGCAACTCGCAACTCATGTAACCCTCCAACCGACATTACCATTGTGCATAACTCGGAGAAGAACCTTAACTACTTGCCCCATTTCTGTTAGTAAAATAATGCATGACTGGCTCATGTGTTATGATATTAACAGTAATATATGTAATGTAAATAAGTGTGAGTAAAATTACACCATTCCCATATTATCATTGTTGATATACAAACGCTTGGAAATGTTTTGTATGTTAATCTGGACACATAACTAATTCCAGTTCAGAAGCTGGGTTCGTGTACGAAATCATTTTCTTTTACAAAACAATTATACAGGCACACACAAAAAAAAGGTGTCAGACCCAATGACTTGAATGTTTCTCTATGTATTTCGACGTGCTGAATCTGAAGTCAGAATTGCGTTACCATTCTCCAGTATTTTTAATTGCGAAAAACCACCGTGAAATTGTATTTTTTCGTTTTCAGGGTTTGTTGCCAGAAACCACCGTGAAATTGTAAATAGTAAATTTCACTACGTTTTTTCCTCGATTTAAAAAAAATAGAAGGTGATGAAGCAATTATGACTTCAGATTCGGATTCAGCACGTTCATGTACTTACAGAAACATGTGTCAACTCTTCAGGTCAGACAACAACCCCCGAAAACAAAAAAATACAATTTCACGGTGGTTTTTCGCAATTAAAAATACTGGAGAGTGGTAACGCAATTCTGACTTCAGATTCAGCACGTCGAAATACATAGAGAAACATTCAAGTCACTGGGTCTGACAACTTTTTTTGTGTGTGCGTGTTATTTACAAAGTGCCGAATGACTGTGGATCTAACTAGTATCAATCAAATTTTAAACGACGTTTTTGGTTAAATTATTCTTTATTCATTACATCCATTCAAATATTCATGAATGAAATAGTTTAAGTGTTTTGCACGCGATACTTTTGCTGCGAAATAGCAAACAAAACACATCGCAAAAACGAACATTTTGAAAATGAATGCGTAACTACCACACGTTCTGGACAAGCCAAGCAGCCGATAAGGTAACGCCTGCCGTATGTTCCCGCCCGCTGACACAACGCAATGCTTGCGAGGAAATCCCGTCTCACGGTCTCGTTGGCGGCGCCATTGAGGTTTTATTATGCGCTACTAACGATCGCAGGGTGTGGGAGAAAACCCGCTCTCCATCGTGCTGAAATCTCGACAATGATAATTATTCTAGAGATCTATGCATTCCACGGAGGTTGTTGATTCAGTGGAACCTCGATACCACAAAGAAAGGAATTCCACGGTTTCTACAATTCCGCGTTGGGCTGGAACTCTTCGACGTGTCGGAAGTCCAGTCGGAATTGAGAGCTTGTTCAAGGTAGGGAGTTGTAGCAGGGCCTTTCAACTTCACTTGAAGAATACCCAGCCAATTCTACAAACCAACGACCAATTGGTTGTTATTAACTAGTGGACCAAAGTTACCAGCTCCAGTCTTCTTCCCTTTCAAATAGCTCATTTTCTTAAAATAACATTTGATTCTTTTCAAAATAATATATATTTTCATTAGATAAGGTCAATTAATATGCATTACAATATATCAGCCGTTTTCAGGCGTGACAAAATAACATGTGTGATATCTTATGAACAGAAACAAAATGTGACAAATCAACAACTTTCTTACGTTGCAAAACTATGATTGTCACTTTTTCTTTGCTACGAAGGAAAGGAAGTGACACAAATACCAGAACACATTTTTTTAATAAAATGATTGAAACCTACGCAGCAACTCATTAAAATCGTTTTCCTTTAATGCATGATTGGTTTCCAATACCCGTATAACGTGGTGGAGACCATTACAGTGGCGCGCTCTTCCGTAGCACCTTCTGACAGGAACTAAAATAGGAACTGCTGCCAGCGACACTTAACTCTTGCATGATTGCTGCGAGGGTTCGCGGGACGCAAGCAAGCGCGTAATGTTTACAAAGGATAGCGTCGATGATCGCGCTTTCTTCAGCGGTTCCTTATATGTATATGTTATGAATAATTGAACATTCAGAAGACACTTCGTATTTCTCACAAATTAGCCAATTTGTATCTGCGGAAGTTGGGAACCTAGCCTGCAGCTCTACCCGGCGACACTAAGCGCCTCATACAGTATCACCCTGAAGCTTTGTCTCCGGTTTTGATGGAGAGTTGATGGAGCAAGGCCTTTTGGCAGAAACTCTGCTGGGAAATATCTTGAGAGGAATAACCCCGCATGACGATGTGTTTGACGACACCGGTTTTCACGTTTCCATAGGGGGACGAATACTCACAAACCATGCTCAAACATGCACTTCACTTACGGGAATAATAACCACAGCCGTTGACGCAGCCGGCAATATTATTCACTCCGGCAAATGTAACGATATCTTAAATCTTCGGAAATTCTGAATTTCCGGTGACTCGAATTCTCCTAAAATTCGTTATTTATACTAAGGAGTGATGGTAACAGTTGTTGATGTGGTGGTGGTGGTGGTAGTCGTGGTTGTTGAGTTGATGCTGCCGGTGGTATTGGTGGTATTGGTGGTAGTGGTGCTAGTGGTGCTAGAGGTGCTAGTGGTGGTAGTGGGATAGTGGTGGAGATGGTGATGTGGTGGTGATGACGTTGGTGGTAGTAGCAGTAGTGGCAGTGCTGATAGTGCTCGCGATGGTGTTGGCGTTTATGGTGGCAGTGGTAATAGTAGTGACAGTGGAGACAGTCGTAGTAGTAGTAGTAGTAGTAGTGGCGAGGGTGGTAGTAGTGGTGGTCAGCAACAACGATGTCGACGTCCTCTGGGCTCCGTGGGCGACTGTGTGTGTGTGCTCGCCGCTGATAAGCGCGGCCAAGGCGGAGGCTGTAGGTCACGCGAACAAGCTCTCTGCTTCCGACGACTCCCGATACGTCTGCGCTCCCCCCCTCTTCGCCACACCTCCGTGGGATGAACGGACCGCGCGCAAAGCTGCTACCGCTGCACCGTCCATTCACTCCGCCGCCGCCCCCACCGCCACCTCCGCCGCCGTCACTGCCGCTGCCGCCGCCACCACAGCCACCACCGCCGCCACCGCCGCCACCGCCGCCACCGCCGCCACCGCCGCCACCGCCGCCACCGCCGCCGCCGCCGCCGCCGCCGCCGCCGCCACCGCCACCGCCGCCACCGCCGCCACCGCCGCCTCCACCGCCACCGCCGCCAACGCCCCCCACCGCCGTCACTGCCACCAGCGCCGCCCTGCCACTACCGCCACCACCTCCACCGCTACCACCTCCACACTGTCACCGCCACCGCCCGCCGCCCCCACCGCCCCCACCCGTCACCTCCGCCGCCCCCACCGCCACCTCCGCCGCCCCCACCGTCACCTCCGCCGCCGCGTCCGCCACCACCGCTTTCGCCTTCAACCGTCGCCACCGCCTCTACCTCCACCGCTGTCACCGCCCCACCGCCACCTCCGCCGCCGCGCCCGCCACCACTGCCACCACCGCCATCGCCACCGTCGCCACCTCCGCCGCGTCACCGCTCCCACCGCCACCTCCGCCGCCGCGCCCGCCACCACTGCCACCACCGCCATCGCCACCGTCGCCACCTCCGCCGCTGTCACCGCCCCCACCGCCGGCGCCGTCACGCGAGCACGAGGGCGCTGGCACGCGGCGGCGTGCGCCAGGCGCGAGCTGCTCTCGCAAAGAACACGCCGCGGCAGGAGGCTAGCGCACTCGCCTTCCGACGACCACGTCAGCAGTGGCTGAATACTTCGGTTTTTCTTTCTTGGAGCGTGGGGGGGTGTCATCAAAATGGAATATCTCACGGTATTCCGAGTCGTTCTCGGTGAGACGCTAGGAGTCACTGGGGCGGTGCCCCGCTGGTGGGAGATACCTGGCTTTGGAAAATTCTTCCTCTGCCTTGTCCTATCCTCATCCCTTACTTACACACACTCACGTGGACTATAGTATCACACATGCCGGAAGCTTACAGATTGACCCGGCTGCGGCGGTGACTCGCTGTTGTACTTAGGTTTTTATTTCTTGGCGCGTGAAGGTCTGTCTTGAAGATGGAATATCTCACGATATTTCGCGTCTTTATCGGTCGTGCCGCTGGAAGTCGCATGATCACCAGCACTGCTCGATACAGTCGTGATCATGCGACTCCTAGCGGCACAACCGAGAATGACTCGGAATACCGTGAGATATTCCATTTTGATGACACCCCCCCACGCGCCAAGAAAGAAAAAACCGAAGTATAATAATGGTACTCTTTGTGTTTGTAATGTACGCCATTGTATCTCCGAAAGAGGAATGTGAAATAAAACACTGATAATAGCACTGATTTGAATAAAATATATACTCAGAGAGGCGTACTTCATGCTGTGCAATGTAGTTAAAAGAAGTGATGCATCAACAGCACATACTTTTCCCGCATTATTTCTAACTTTTGCAATTTTTGGACATTCAGAGAGTTCAACGAAATGTTAATCTTGTAAACACTTTTACTCTATCCGTCTTTACACAAATTTTACTAAATACAAAACTAGTGGTACTAAACAGCACGAACTTTCTCATACCGTATTTTCAAGCAAAATTACTCAAATGATCGAAAAAATTGTACATGATCTTATTTCAAAATCAATTTTTAAAGAAGAAATTTTATCAAGGGAAAAATCAAGGAAGAAATAAATAGAATGAATTAACTAGGAAAATACTAGGATTTGTTGTAATAATAAAGCGTGATCATTGTAATATTAATAATATAATTAGAACATAATCGAATACCTTAGCGTAAGCATTGCTATATTAATGCAGTATTACAAGTAGAGCATAATCTAATACCTTTGTGTAAGCAATGCCCCAATAATGCAATAATATTACAATTAGAGCATAATCGAATATTTTCGCATGAGCATTGTTGTATTAAAGCAATAATATTACAATACGAGCATAATCTAATTCCTTGCATGAGCATTGCTATATTATTACAATAATTTTACAATTAGAACATAATTGAATACTTTGTGTGAGCAAAGTCATAATAATAATAATGCAATAATATTACAATTAGAGCGTAATCTAACACCGCGTGAGCAATATTAAAGAGGGTCCATGTTACCTTATGCGGTCTTTGAAAGCTTAGGGGTCGTCCATAAATTACGTAACGCTAAAGGGGGGGGGGAGAGGGACTGAGACAACGTTACGCTGCATTATCAAGATAGGGAAGTGCGTTACAAGGGGGGAGGTAATTTTTTAAAATAATTCCTCCCCTCCAGTTGCCCTGGAGAGGCAGGAGTTTATTAACGTTTCAGGGGATACATTTTAGCTGCAGCCGGTTGGGCATATGCAGCCAGGGAGCGGGCCTGTCTTAAGAATACTAGTTATAACTATCTTAAGAACTAATAAACTACTGCAACTGCCGCTTTGGGCATTGGATAGTTTTATACATTTGTTATAGGGTTCCTAAAAAAGTTCTTTTTATTGTACATGTTTTCTTCTTCTTCTTTTTTCTTCATTCACTCTCACATTCATTCTTAAACTATATGAATTGAAAAATACTCGAAATCTGCGTTGCGTAATCTACGGACGGCCCCTTATTGGCTGGCGTGCTGGGCATGCGTAATGCTCTCCATGTGCTCCTATGATGGTCGCGTGTCTGTTGGCGGAATCGCGCGGGTGGCTTATCGAAGGGGCGGAAGCGGGCCCACACAGCGGAGGGAAATGACGGCGCAGAAATAGGACACTCCGAGCTGTACCTATAAATAAATAGGAATATCGATGTCTTTAACCAGGAGAGGTGGCTCAGTGCATCAACTGATGTCACTGCAGTGCCTCTGACCGGGAGGTCCACGGTTTGAGTCCCGGCGGTCGCAGGATTTTTCGACAATAGCTTGTCAGCTAGGTCGAATTCGGTAACTGTCTGGAGGAGAATTATGCTCTGATACGTAGTTTTCCGTGGTTTCTCCGATCAACGCCCGGAATCACTAACGATCGATCAGTCGATATCTTCTTTTTTACGCGCTACAGTATAATTTACTTCTTCATCCGGAATTTTAATATAAATAAATATTTATTTAACTGTGTCATATAATGGAAGGCAAGAAACGAAAACCCTAGGCCTTTGGGGGGGGAAGGCATGCTCCCCCCCTGGATCCACCGCTGGTCGTGACGCAGGAGTATGGGCGCGTGGGAGGGGGAGACGTCACGTTGGCGCCAGGGTGCTTTCCCTTATTCCGGAGGAGAAGGAGAATTCTACAACTCAGAAAAATAATAACAATGCCAAAAACTGATATCCATTTGTGCATTTGGGAAAGAAGTAGGAAACAAAGAGATGTAGCATCAGTTCAAAATTGTCTGTAATGAACATACACAGGTAAACTATGTGTGCGATCTATAACAAAAAAATTGTTTAGAAAACAAATGTAGAGAGGTTTTGTTAAATTAAACAACTGTATTACAGCGTTCTGTTTCATTATCCGAGTCCAAACCGTAGGCATAATTCCGTCGCAGACACTCCTGGGTCCCCTGGACCTTGCCACCGGGTTGCGTCATTATCCTGCGTGAATTTTGGAACTCTGCCCCTGACAGGAATCAGCGGTTGATGGTTTCATCCAATCGGGAACTTGGAACGTCCAGACAGTGACGTCACTGTAGCGACATATAAGCTCCCGATTGGGAGGCAGCGAAACAGCTGATTTCTGTCAGGGGAGGAGTTGCGAAATTGTTTGCCGTTGTATACTGAATCAAAACAAGTCCCCCGCTTTCTGCAACAACAATAATTTCAACCAATGATACAGCAGAATTAAGCCAAACACTTTGCCGGGTTCCGGTAGCCAGTAGAAACAATAATAGCCAGTCGTTATACACACAGTGCACTTAGTCCAATAGAATAATCCAGAATCTGGAGCAGATACAAAGTCACTGCTATGGAGACGAAAAAGCAAGTTTGTTTTGTTTGTTAGCCAACGCCCCCCTTGGCATTCGGCCATTCGATGACGCTCTGACTAGTATATTTGCAGTTTTTCCCTCAGCGTGTGGGATCCACACGTCCACAATGGTCTGGCGCGTAGGTGGCGAATTTATCATTTAGTGTTACGCAGGGGACATGTGTGGTAGACCACGGACGCGAGCAACTTCGTCCCCGCTGTGAATTTTTATTATCATTGTTGCTATTACTATTATTATTATGTTTTATTATTGTTATTATTATGATACTGAATTCATAATTCATTATGAATGAATTATTATAGGATGGGATAATGGCGAAAGGTGATCGTGGACTTTTTTGAACCAGCCCAGCATTCGCCTTATGACCGAGGGAAACCAGGAAACACCCGGTCAAGATGGACGACCCGGGATCGAACGCGGGTCTCCCGACTGCGAAGTCAGCGCGCTACTCACTGAGCCACTTCGCCTCGGTGACGAAAGTGCAAGTGGCGGTTGTCGTCGCTGCGTGTTTCCGCGTGGAGTCCCCCCCCCCGTCGTGGAGGGGTGGCTGCTTCGTGCCCCTCCCCTACTGAGGGAGGGGTGGTGACAGGGCCGACCGGTCGCTCAAGGGGTAGCGACGGGCGTGCTTCGATCTCGCCCTGGCGGCAGCCCCGGGTCAATCTTCAGGCCCGTGCGGGCTTTTCGGGTGCTCGCATAGGCGGACACTGCAGTAGCCCGGAAAAAGGGTTACGGTGCGATTTTTACAACTCTGCCCCTCAAGCCCCTATGGACCCACGATGGATATATCACACGGCATTTCGCGTCTTTGTTAGGTCCTGCCGCTAGATGCCACATGGTCGGAAGCACTGCTTGATAACAGTTGCGATCATGCGATAATCTAGCGTCACGACTGAGAAAGACGCGGAAAAACCGTGACATTTTCCAGTGCGTGAAGACGGACCTTGAGGGGGCAAAGTTAGAAAAATCGCACTATATACTTTGGTTTTTCTTTCTTGCGCACGGGGGGGTATCATTCAAAATGGAATATCTCACGGGATTTCGCGTCGTTCTCCGTTGTGCCGCCAGGAGTCATATGATCGCGAATGTATCGAGTAGTGCTGGCGATCATGCGATTCCTGACGGCACAACGGAGAACAACGCGAAATCCCGTGAGATATTCCATTTTGATGACACCCCCCCCCCGTGCGCCAAAGAAAGAAAAAACCGAAGTATAAGCGTCCGTCCCCGTGCGACGTCCATCATGTTCGGGCGCTCGCGGTGAAGAGTTCGGCCGCGCGGCCGCGGGCGTCGCCTTGATAAGGCCGCCGTTGCCCAGCGATAAGGCGGCGCGGGGTCCGAGCGCCGAGCTGGCGCCCACGTCACCCTCTCCCCTCCCACGCGCCCACACACCTGCGTCACGACCACTGGCGGATCCAGGGGGGGGTCCTGGAGGGCCATGCTCCCGCCCCAAAGGCCTAGGGCAGGGGCTGTCCCAACGTAGGACGTAGGGCCCACATATCAAATTATAGTTCATCCGTGGACCGCTCCGTAATTTAAGATGGTTTTTACCCTAACTACTGAAATTATACTGAAACAAATATAACATCAGATACACCTTTATTTAACATACTTAATGATTAATATACATATAACGAGAAAATCAATATACCATTTAATAAAAATAAGATGAACTGTGCATTTGTGTGCATTTGATTTCTAAGCAGTAAAAAATTTTCAAAACAGTCACGGGCCGCACAAAAAGATCCAGTGGGCTGCCAGTTGGAACGTCCTGGACTACAGTTTTCGTTTCTGACCTTCCATTGTATGACATAACTAAATTAAATAATTATTCATATTAAAATTATGTAATTATTTAAACAATAATTTTGTATATTATCTATATACACTACAAAAATAATATAAAATTGTAATAAATATGTTTACTATTTAACAATAATCCTGATCCCCCCCATCTTGCTATCCACAACACCGGCTATCCTCACCACTCCCATCCATCATTTCTTGTGCCGCGTTACAGAGATTACATAAGCTCTTCCCCTAGTATTATGCTCGTATAAACATCGTTTTCTCGAGTTCTGGAATCCCTCGTCTCCCATTCATAGGCTGTATTATGAATTAAAGGCAGCCACAAGATTTATTGGCAATATTTTACAACCCTACGCTCCAGTGAAATAGAAAATATTCGTATGTATTTGCATGGAAAAACGAGTCAAAGGCTTGGATAAAGGTGATGCCGTCAAACTTACTAACCTCGAGACGTCTCCTCCTCATGCAGCTGACGGAATGAGGGCTCAGGAAATAATGCGGCAATTATAACAGTACTCTTGTAGCAAGAAAGTATTCGTGTCGTCTAAATGTCTGGTTGTTACTGAGTTTGTTATTGATACTTAAATCGAAAGATATTTTATCGAGAATTATAAAAAGTTTAATAGTCAGAGATAGACCGTGTTAAATGTCATTGTAATTACAGTTGAGTTATATTGAAAAATTAATGGTATTTACGGAAATGAAAGGCTAGAAAAGGAGTAATACCTACTTTCAGATCATCAAACGGAAATATGCGGTAAACAATAAATTCAATTGATAATTAAAATAGTGGAGAGAATCTTTCTTGAAGAACTTACTGAAAATACTCTTATTTTAGTGTTCCAGTGAACAATCTGGTAAAACAAACTTTAAGAAAAGACTTCAAATTGATGATAGGGAATAATGTTCTAAACTGACATAAAAGTGGATTAAAACAGTTTTAAGTCTCAAGTGGCGCACACAAAAGGAAGGGGGTTCCTAGGACTTCTTCTCCCCTTCTAGGGGGGGGCATTTCCCCCCGAAAAATGTCTTAGAGTTTTCGTTTGTTACCTTATTTGTCAAAATTGATTTAAATATTTACGTTAAAATATGTTATTATTTATAATATTATATATTATCATGTATACACTACAAAAATAACATAAAAATACAGACAAATGTTTATTATTTAACAAAAAAAATTATGATGTCTCCCTCCAAAATGATCGGCTGGATCTGCCCCTGCTGCCTTGAAACAATGAAAAATTAAAAAAAAAAGCTGTTACTAAAAATTCTATACAAATTGAAATTCATTCAGTATATAAATTATTAACATTATCTAAAGTCAACACATTAAATTACAACTTCTATTCAGCATTAATGAAAAATTATAAGAAAACATCAAGTCGGCTGCTCACTATACGCGCAAATGATCTGTCGTGGTGATGCCGCGTCGAAGGATGCGATGCGGACATTTCGACGTCATGGGTCTTCCTCAGGGCTCGCCTGCCCTGAGGAAGACAAGATGGTCGAAACGTCGCCATCACAGCCTTCGACGCGGCGTCACCAGGGCAGCCCAGATCATTTGCATGGACCTCTGGCCCCGGAAGCCAACTTCATTGCACACTACATCTGTAGCTTCCCCAGTGAAAAAATTTGGTGTGGCGTCGTGACAGTAAACACACAGGACATAAAAGAGTATATACAAGTTTTAATTACAAAAATGTACAAAAAAATGAATTTAACTACCCCGTACACACTTTCCAGTATTTCTCGACCGCCAGCCGCGATCATACAGTCTTGTGGGTAAACAGGCTGTCCGGGGAGGAAACGTCGAAACGTCGAAAATAAGCTTTTAAGACAATTCTTAGCATATTTTGTCTAATCAACTACGTGGATATTCCGAATGGTAGAGACACAATAAGCACTCAAAGGTTGGTTTGGAAAATTTGATATCTAGGCAAACATTTGCATTATTGAAGCTTAGAATAACTCCAGAAACATGTAAATTGTTCATTATTTACAAAAGAAATTAATATATTTGTTCAGAAAGAAAAATTTAAAGCGAGAAATAAAAAAGCACCCAATTTACACACAATTCGACTCCTTTTTTTATTTCTCGCTTAATATTTCTGTCTGAGCAAATATATTAATTTATTTTTGTAAATAATGAACAATTTACATGTTTCTGGAGTTATTCTAAGCTTCAATAATGCAAATGTTTGCCTAGATATCAATTTTTTCAAACCAACTTTGAATGCTTATTGTGGCTCAACCATTCGGAATATCCACGTGGTTTCTTAGACAAAATATGCTTAGAATTGCTTAAAAGCTTATTTTCGACGTTTCGACGTTTCCTCCCCGGACAACCCTATATTTTATATATATATATATATATATATATATATATATAATATATATTATATATAAAACAGGGCCCCGCCTCGAGTGCACGCTCCTATCGCGCCACTCACGTGACTGACACACGTGACACGTGACAAAATACAGCTATACTCAATCTAACTACTCGCAACATATCTACAAGTATTTTTTACGGCAATTATAATTTTGAAATTGCAATATTTCCCGTTCATTTCCGGTATGGAGGGAATACACAAGACCATTGGGTGCTGGGAATTTTTGAAGTATAACAATAACAGCTACTACAATTTATTGGTAACTCCAATACCAGATACTGTAAGAACATATTTGAATAAAGCTACGCATGAAAGTAATGAAGTATGAAAGAATTTTCAACACATGAGAATACTTCTAAAACAGTTCACAGCGTCGGGAATGCCACATTCAACAAATAATACTTATTGAGCATATAATTTGCAGGTGTCTTAGAATAATACAAACCTCAAAGGTGTCGTGGAGGAGACAAAAATGCTTTTTTCCCCCACTGAGCATGTAATGGGAAGTTCCATCTAATAGAGATATACACGTTTATACATGCGACATTTGCCCCTACGTGTTAGGCAACTCCGTAAGCACAGATGTTGACAGGCCATGTTCCAAAGCAGTCAAGGACATTACAAAGGGTTGTCTAAACATCGGAGGTAAATACCACATGTAACTCCGTTAAATGCAATTTACTACAATATGTTCATTGTCGAAAAGTGATAATTTTCGACCCCTCGACATGTCTTAGAAGTCTGTAACCATGTGCTGCAGTAAACGCGCGAGTCTGCCTTTGTTTTGTAAACAAACGCTTTGCGATAACAGACTGTCGATTCACTGACAGTGAGAATACTAAAATGTAAACGTCCAGTTCGGAGCCTGGCAGTTCCTTGGATTCCAATATGAAGCAATTTTCACATTTAAATAATGACTTACGATGCGTAGAATGTTGATATGCGTCGAACTAGTTAATAGATTTGTAAAGCCGAATAACAAACCATAGTCTCGAACACTACCTGCAATGTACCTGACGTTCCCAGCCCAGGACACAATGATAACGGTTTATCTGTTCAAGTGATTTCAAACCTCTTCCACGTCATGTTCGCTGTTGAATTTTGATCCGCAAAGAAAACCGGTACTGCAGTAGTTCATCAACCTCAGGAGAGGAAAACGGGTCAAACTATAGTTAGTGGAAGACTCTGAAGAATATACTTGGGTTGTTTCCGTGGAGAAGTATCTCAGAATTGTGTCTTTGAAGATCGGGAACTACACTTCCCAAGGAATGCATAAACAATTGAATAGAGTCATCACGTGAGCGCATCGGGCAGCGGGAAGCGAGGACGGCAAATCGCGTGAGGTCACGCGTCACGTTTTTTCACTCCAATGACGTGATTCACGATCTCCAATGACCACCACGAATTTCCTCAGCAATGGAGAGCAAAAAATGCATGTTTAGATAATAATAGCGTTCCCGTGCGAGAATACCCTCCTGCTACACCCACCCGCTTCCTTATTTTTCTATTTCCATATTAAGCCTGTAATATATATTTTTCTTCAAGACCCTCTTATCCTCCGTCGGTTGTTCTATATGTCACCTGGTAATTGATATTGAACCTTGTCAATACAAACTATTCTTATTTCACTTTATTATCGAGGGAAGAGGTACACCCGTGAAATTCAATCGCATAGAATATTAAGGAATTAGTAATTTCATATACCACTGCAGATTCTACAGGTCCTATTCAGGTGGGGTAAAATCGGAAGCGTCGATTTAATCGATTAACGCGGTAAAACGAGAATCAAAAAATAGAATGGTCAAGAATATCTCATACTTAGATTACGGTGTGAGGAACGTTTCTTTGAGGTCTTTGTCCTCAAACTTTTAGTTTTTAAGTCCCTAGTTCCTTCGTTTGGGAGTTATTTAACGACATGGATTCACAAATCCTCCGTGAGTTGCGGGGTTGCCATTTTACATTATTATTTAGCTGCGTTGGTTTTAAACAAATCCTTCATTGTTTTAAAGCCAAAGTGCAATTCTGTCTCCGTGAAATTCTCTTTCTTTAGAGACCTCATTTATAAAGATTGGTTGCGTTTGAAGCCCCGCAAAGGGAAGGTATTACTACTGAAATAAATAGGAGACGATATTTATCAAATTTGTTTAAAAATGGATTGTTTCGGGTAAAATATTGACCAAATTTGGTCACAAACTCGATTGTTTGGTAGATTATTAACATCTTTGTTTACAAACTCAAGTTTTGGCAATACATTTACAACGGTCGACACCAAAGTTTCGTAGTCTGGCAAGTCCAATGTTCAATTCCCAACGGAAACGTACTCTAGAAAATGATGAGAAGGTGGTTGGACGGTACCGTTTCACGGGTAATAAGAAGCCAACTATTCAGTGGAGCGGTTCAGTGATTTCTTTCTATCAATTTCAGGCAGCTCTGACTGTAATAATTATTGTAAATTATTGAAAGATTGTGAACTTTTATTAAGTCCAATTGCCTTTATGTCCAATGCCATTAAATTATTATTGATAAGGCACCTTTACCGTTATTTGGCGAAAATGTCCAATTCAATTGTTTCTTTATGATATTTTTTTCTTATTTTGCTGTTCTTGTTTGTCGCTTAATAACAATTTGCCTACAACGTTTGTTAGGAAACCATCCAGACCGTATTAGTCAGTTTACGGTATGTTTCACAAGTATTCAATGAATAAATGTTTCGTAAATGTGCGAATTTATGGAGGAATTTCCGTGAGCAAGTTTCATTATAAACTACTTCCAATTTTCTACATTTTTGTTAAAAAAAACGCATTTACTCATATTCATAAGGCAACCCTAATACTGGACTAACTGGGAAGTTAAGAACATCTTTGCTATTCATTAGGCCACCCGTTTGTTGGCTACGATACCTCAATTCCAATACTAAGAGGGCGTCCATAAATTACGTGAGATCACTTTCGAAGGCCTCCCCTTCTAATATCACGTGAGAGTTTTAAAATGCGTATTTTTAACATAAATACGTTAATTAGTGATTTGATTGCGTTGGCCATTTATTTAAAAAACAAAATTTGCTTAATTACGTATATTATTTAAGGACTAGATATATGACAGCTTTTAGAAAATAGAGTGACTGAATTACAAAGAATATTTCTGCTTCTTCTAAAAACGGTTGCAATAATTCATTGTAATTCCGTTCCACGGGGACTCATGTGAAATCACATGAGTGGCTGCTGGAACCAACATGTCCATATGATTTTCCGTAAATTCATCTTCTTCTTCAACTTCGCTGTGATTCAACCACTCTAGTGTTGTCTCTAGACCGTTGTCTCTTGCACAACAGAAGCTCGGTAAACTCGATGTGTTACGATTCGTGAGAATCGTTCTTACACGCAACACTCACCGTGCTGGATACTCGATTGACTTGAGATTTTACCAGCTTGTTCAGCCACCTTTCAAAAACACTACATACAAATTTTTACGTGCTATGAAGCATTGCAAGTAATGTTTTTGCGATAATTAGTATTGGGACCTTTCTTGACCTTACCGACCGTAGATAGGGAGGAAACGCTGCTCGCCGCTGGTTCTGCGGACGTTACTCATACACCGCGCTTGCACTATCAGCCTGGCGGCATGGTCTCAGTGACTCGGAGGGCAGGCCGGGGGTGACAAAAACGGGTGTTTACTTTGCAGGTTCAGATGGAACGAACGCGCTTGGAAATCTGACACCGGCTGATAGACGCCGCGTAACGTTCCTAGCGCTGCCGAAGCAACGGTTCGCCCGCTGCGGGAAGCGCGAAGGTCACGAAAGCTCCTGATACAAAATGCCTATAAAACGCTATTTATAATATTCCATAGACCTTCAAAATTTGCGTGTATAGGTTTTGCATGGTGTTACATCAGCTGGTGAAATTCCATGTCAATCCGAGTATCCAGCACGGTGAGTGTTGCGTGTTTAGTGTGTGGTGCAGCTGATGCCACTGTGGACCACACATCGGTGCTCTGTAGCTCTTGTGATGGATGAAAAGTAGGCTGTTTAGTACTGGTTTTAGCGAGAAAAAAGTGATGTTTGCCGAGACACCCCCCCCATCTCATGTAAGATTAGGTGAGACTCGCTCGACCCCTCCCTCCTAAAGGCTCTAATTCATGGATCGACCCTAATACGATAATTTTTTTTAGAAAATTTAGGAAAAGGTATGAAACAATGAACTTACTAACAACCAGCCAAAGGACTTGACAAGAAAGATACATTGTCCCAGGTTGAATATTTAAAATTAAAATTCAAGAATGCTAATGTACACACTAACAGAAAGTTTGTTAATGTGCATTTAACTTACATGGGCTAGTAAAATGAACAATAATTCGACTAAGAATGTTGATAAGATGAAATTGCGACCTATCGCTTTTGACGCTATTAATTTTGATACAGGCGCTGAGGAGCCATTATTTCAAAACAGTTTTTCTTTCATGCAATGTGATTGTAGATCAGCAACTCTATTATGTCGAATTCTTGCATAAAAGTTATGATATAATGAACTTTGCGAAAATGTTTATTCTCATTGAAGTCGAACAACAATGACAATCTGGAGCACGGGAAAAATTCTCCTTACATCTAGTACCCCTTACGCGGGGCAAATTAGCAAACTCTTTGTTCATGTCATAAGCAGAATGTCTGAGAATGAATGTTAGAAATTTCTAGGACAGCTCGGCCGGGGAAGGGAAGTGGAACAAGATCAATTTTGTCAACGAACATGGGGGTGGCAATTACACATGTGTTATTTATTCCTGGGAGGTAGTCAACTAATACTCTACTGGTGTTTGAGAGTCACACGGTCTGACGTGGATGAGATTTCGCGACCCCGAGTAATAGCGAGTGATTCATAGATTTTTTCGGCGCGCCGATTATTAAGATTATTAGTCCCGTCAGTGTAGTGCGTGTTTTTTTGATCGCAGGAGGTGGCGGTTATCTTCCTCACAGGGTGGCGAGATCCGGGGCCAAACTACAGGTCGACGTCCAACCGAGAATCTCTCACCAGCGGGGCACCGCCCCAGCCGGGACAAGTTCTAAACTCCCGACAATGGTAGTGTAATGAATGTGTGTGTAAATAGGGGTGGGTGGGGGAAGGACAAGAAAGGGGAAGGAAAGATCGCGCGCGGTCTGTGGTCCGTTTGTTAGGGTATTGTTTCGGCTTTCGGCTGGTGTTGATCGGAGAAACCACGGAATATTACCGATCAGAGCAGCCGGCCGCTAGAATTCTCCTCCAGACAGCGACTGAATTCGACCTAGCATCTGGCTAGTGTCGAACACCCTGCCACTGGACTGGAACACCAGGAACTCCCGGTCAGAGGCACTGCAGTGCATCAATTGATGCCCTGAGTCACCTCTGCCTGTTCTGCACGGAAATTAGTAATAATTTGTTGTTTGTTTTCCAACGCCTTCCCTGTTAGCCATTTGGTGACGTGCTGACCAGTCTAGACGTGCAGTTTCCCTCAGCGTGTGAGGATTCGCAGGTTCAGAATTGTCAAGTGAGTAGGTGGCGAAACTGTGTTGCTCATTTAGCGTTACCCAGGAGACAGGTGTGGTAGACAATAGACGCGAGCAACTTTGTCCCCGCTGTGAATTATTGTAATTGAAGTGATAGGGTGATGTTGAGAGACTAGGATAATGAAAGGAGGAGGTAGGTGAGGTAGTGAAAGGTGAGAGATGTTCGTGGGATTTTTTTAAGCATCCAGCATTTGCCTTATGACGACGGGAAACCACGAAAATCACGGTCAGAATGGCCAGCCCGGGGATCGAACCTGGACCTCCTGATTGCAAATCCAGCGCGGCTACGCGCTGAGAGCGACTTCGCTTGGTAAAAGTTAGCAATACAGCGGGACGTCGATTATTCGAACGTTATCATCCGAAAGTCAAATATCCCAACTAATATTTTCTCGGAATAATTATTTTTTTAAATTAGGTAACGTGTACTATACGTTTCATTTTCGTACGTAATACTGAATATTGATAATGATCCCCGATATGATTGACAGTGATAAAATGTTGACAAAATATTTTTTCTTTAGTCAATCATCTGACTTCAGTGAACTTTGACAAATCCAACAATGAATAGAATGTTTATTATTAAGAGAAACACGGTTTTCACTACCTTTCAGTGGAAGATAACTAACGATAGAAAACCGATCGTAAATGCTTAACAGCTGTCACTCGGAATATTCATTGTTTGTACACCGCTGTTTAGTGCAACAGTAGCCTATATAGATATTACGTTCGTTTTCCGAATTATCGAATATCCGCA
>JAHLJT010002630.1:105650176-105673500 GCA_031308135.1 Acheta domesticus | reverse complement strand
TTTCACAAACGTAGTGCCAGACTCTTGCCATCGGAGCGCCATTGCGGCCCAGCTGACAGTCGGATGGTCTTATCTTGGTATGGGACAAAAACAAACGTAATTCTCGAACAATGCGCGGGTTGGGAATGATTCAGAGATACGGTTCGTAATTACAGAGATATCGCAGGATACCTTGTGAGGTTTGTTTAGAAAGCACGGCATTCGCAATTGACGGTACTCGCTTTCTTTTTTATTCAAGAATGAGAAAAGCGGCCATGATCGCAAATTCAGATAAATAATGATCACAACAACGCATGTTCATTAAATAGACAGATGAGAAAGAGGTTGGGTGTAAAAACGCGTTGTTGTTGAAGCGTCTAATTACGCGACAGCACGTGTTTGTACGCAGATAGCATAATATTAAACTCCATAAAATTATAGTTAAGAACATTTGTGAAATTATAAGAGTAGAGGAAATATTACTTGTACACTTTCAAAAAATCTTTCCCTCTCTTTGTACACTGTTTCAAATACACTAAGTTCATGAAAAACGGGTTTCTCTCGATTCTTCTTCCTTGTATGTATCCTTGTAATTTATTTTTTTTCTGCTATTAAGTTTTCCTTCTGTTTTCCTTAAACGATATCCACTAGTCTCATAAGAGTATATTCAGTCATTCAATAATTTAAGTGATTGGCGATCTACTAGATATTTCAATCTGCATTTTTCCAATCACTTCCATGAAAGACAAGTTCAGCACTACCTTGTGCAACTTCTTCCACGTCTAGGATTCAGGAAATAAACTTCTCTATTCTTTACATTAATTGACTGCATGAATGTACTTTTTTACGTTATTTACATGGAATCTGCAGGCAACAGTACGTTTTGTTAATTTGAAAATTATTGCAAATAAATATTCAATTGTTGAAAACATCTCGAATATAAGTTCTTTTGCTTGGAAAAACTGTTGGATTATTAATGACCCAAGTGCAGAAAAAATATTTAAGAATTTAAAAAAATATTAATATGCTATTCAAAATATTATTGAGTCAGCAGTACCCCAATTTTTCAACAACTTTATTTATTTGCTTGTTTTGTTGCTTTTCTCCAAACAAATTATAAAATCTACTTTTAACAAGAACCACTGCATTGTTTTACATTCTATTAGGAAACTTGTTATAATTCGACTAAAACGCCAGTGAAATCTCGGCAAATAACTTACGTAAAATTATTTTTAAATTTTTATTAAAATACTAATATGCCTTTATTAAACGTCAAACTTGTATAGAACCATGTTTGAGAGAAAATATAAATCTACCTGAACTGCTGTCACAGAAAATAACCCACTAAATTTTCATTCTATTTCTGTAGTTTTTCTCCTAAAGGTGTATTCATAACTTCTGAGAGCGAAAATAAATCTCGACACGGTCTGATTACTGTTGTCTTTAATTGCACGTTTTTCTTGTGCTTCTCTCTCTCTCCTGAAAATCTCTTTAAATAAGAGAAACCTTTACGTAACATTTCATTACCGCAAGAATGAACTTAACTGATGGAAACATTTCCTTCAAAATCTTACATTCCTACTGCATCTCTTCTGGCACATTGAAACCGTCGAACAGGTTGTTCAGAACAAAAGTAATAAACTTCTCTGGCCTGTGGAGGGGGCGAAAACGAGAAATTTTTTTGACGAAGAACCAGAAGTGGGAAATTTTAAGTAACAGAGTAACACATTTGACATCCCCTGATTTGTTGGCAACTTCTAATACACAGTTGCTTGGGAGGTCACGTTCAGACGCAATCAACGAAAGGTTACGTAATGATTGATTGTTTAGCGATTCATTCAACTGCCAAGGTCTTAAGTTCCATAAGTGAAGTGCATTTTTATCGCGGAAGTTGGCGGTGATCTTCCCCCTCTGGTTGGCGAGATCCGGCGCCGACCTACCTGTGGGCTTGCGGGGGTGTCCCCAACGAGGTATCTCCCACCAGCCCATCTGGGAGAAGCTTTAATCCCACGACTGGTCATCCGTAGTACATGTAAGTGTGGGTGTGTGAAAGGGGTGAGGACACGACAAGGAAGAGGAAGGAAATATCGCGCGCGGTCCGTGGCCCATTTATTAGGGTACAACTCCGACATTCACCTGGTGTTAATCGGAGAAACCACGGAAGATTATCGATCAGAACAGCCGGCCGCGAGAATTCATCTCCAGACAGCGACTGAATTCAATGAGAGCGTAGGCTTCCGCGGCCGGAGTCAGTATGTTACTTGGCTGTCCGGGAGACGCCGCGTCCAAGGCACAGGTGCCAACGTTTCGGCCGCGACCTCAGGGCATAGTAATGCCCCATAGTAGTGCCCCGTGCATTACTACGCCTTGATGAAGGTCGCAGAATGGCGGCTGAAACGTCGGCACCTGTGCCTTGGACGCGGCGTCTCCCGGACAGCCAAGTACATAGCGACTGAATTCGACCTAGCTATCGAGCCAGTGCCTAAAATCCTGTCACCGTGAGGTCTCGAATCCTAGGATCTCCCGGCCAGAGGTACTGCATTGACATCAATTGCTGCCTGGGAACAACTAAGCCAGTGGAATTTCATGTACCTGCCAAACAGCAATGCGTACGTGCTTGCCGAAAAAATCAGAGGCAATCACCATATGTATTAAAGCGTATAACTCTGTTAAATTCATTTGTATGTTGATTGGCAAAAAGGGATAATGTCCGACCGTTTTACAAGCCATAATAGTTATTTAAATAACAAGGGGCTTAACATAACAGTTATTTAAATAGTGTTGTGAGTTGTGTCCAGAGCGCGGCGGGGCGAGGGACATTAGTCTCCCGAGTGAATAAAGCTTAGGTAAATCCCCCGTCATATACAAAACTTTATTTTTAAACAATACTTCTTCGCATGCACACCTATTCCACAAAGGATGAAACACCACAGTAGACGGTGTGCACCTTTAGGTGGCTGTGATTCCAGCTGGTTTGCAGTCTGCATGGAAGAATGGAAGAATGGAAGAAGTTTTGAATGAGACAAACGATACATTTTATTTAGACTCCGAAGACGAATATCTACAAATTCCTATTGACATCATGGAACAAGCAGAATGAGATGTTTCGAAATTATTTTCTAAAAAATCGAGGCATATCTACGAAAAGGAGTACGAATACTTCTGCAAATAGGGAAATGACACGAAGTAGGAAAAGTTTCAAAAGAAATTGTATTGCGTATTTTAACAAGAAATCACAAACAAAGATGTCATCACTTTGGAGGTACTATTCAATGGTGAGGTCAACGTTACGTGTCAAAGAAATGTTGACATCTGTAAGTAAGTACTTACGTATTTCTCTAGGAAAAAATGTTGACGATACGTGTTTAAAGCTTTAATTGATGTTGATATTTGTAGAGATAAATTAATTGGATTTTTGAAGAGACATGGAAAAGGCTACTAGCAAAACAACAACAGAAAGAACAAGGCTTTAACAAACCTAGAATTTTACAGATTTGTTGAAGAAGCTTGCGACAATCAGTATTTATTGTTAAAGATTAGTTTTCAACTTAGGTTTATGTATTATCTTAGACTTACGGAATGTCCAAACTGTCTTTCTTTCTCAGATTGTAATAATAATGAGAGTCGCTCGGGGGTGTGGTTACTTGAATTCCGGAGGATTACATAAAATCCAGCTCTGAGGTTAATCTTAATCCCTGGAGGAATAAAGACACATTTCAACATAGGAAAAAAGTGTGATTAAAGCCGCACTTTAATCAAGTTTAAAAACAAAAGGGTTTTACACCATTTATTCTGATAAACCTGTAGTCAACAAAATAAAATAGAGACACCTTAACCTTTTAACTGCTACGGGCTGGCCGACTGAGAGTCATGCGTCTTGCTTCTAGCCACGGGCCCCGTCGTGAGCTGAGATCGTTCGCACATAGATACCGCACAAGACTTCTTAGTTAGCCGTAAGCTGTTGTTTTTTGCCTATTTTTATCCTTGAATCGAAAACGCAGTATTTTAGGTTACTTATTCATTTTGAAGCATTCGGTGTATTAAAATGTGATACTACTAAAATAATAATAACCTAAAATACTGCATTTTTAATTTAAGGATAAAAATCGGCAAATAGGCAAAAACATCCGTAGCTTAGTTATTAGTAAGACTTAGCGGTAGTCGAAAGCGCGCCTGCACGAGAGAACTCGTCCAGAGGCTACCGGGGCATCGCGGTTCCACGCACGATCTCGTCCAGAGACTCCCAGTGTTAGTTAATGCCTTATGTTACGTGGCGAGACTCGGGCTACGAGGCCCGCTCTTCCGTCTGACCACGCAAATTTCGCTACGCTCCTTCCCCCATCTAGCGGAGAAAGAAGGTATTATCTCGGGGGACGAAAGAGGCGATTTGAATTTAGCTCAGAGGCTTCTTTTAGGCTCGAGGATCTTTTACATGCATGTAAATCTACTAACACGGGACAGTCGGCTTTACTTTCCCTCCCAAGGAAGACATACGAAGGATTTTTCGCCCTTAAAAATCCACGGCTTCGATGAACCCGCAATCTTGGGTACAACAACCCAATACGCTATACCATACGTTATACCATCGAATCCGCAAATACCAGTGTTAACTTGAGTGAGCGTAATAACACGTCCAGAGTCTACCACGCACGGAAATATTTTGCCAACCTACAGGAGGCAAAAGGTTAAGGCGAATCCACACATTCGGCGAGTACCGAGTGACCGCTCCCCCATTTTCGAGTGGTATAGATGGCTGATTGCTCTCCGCATACCGAGCTCCAAACATAACGTCGAATACCAAGCGGAGTACAGGAGTACCCCACTCGAATATTATGAACGACTGCTTTGAAATATGAAATAACTAACTAAAATACGAACATTTTGATTGTTTTGAGCAGTTAATACATAATGAAAGACAAATTAAGTAGAATTAAATAACTTTGTTCCTGTTTCTCTTTTAAACACCAATACTCATCATCAAAATACTTCTTTCAACGTTACCCGTGTTTTAGGCAACTGGTGCATATTTTTTATTGTTTTTGTATCTGAATCTTGTCCTACTCTTTCTCTTTCTAATAATTAATAAGGAATAAAAAATTGGTGACCCAAGGTACCACGCGGGGTACAAATTTACCGCAATGCTTGTTTTTACGTAGAAAACAATTACTTTTCTTAAGAAGTAATTGTCAACCGAAGTATTTCGGACAATGTAATGAAATTGCAATGTCACAAAATAAGCGAAACGTACACAAGTAAAAAAGAGAGGAGCGGGTACACGTGTACTTGGTATGCGAAGGAATAAGCCGAGAGCCTAATATTCGGTGCTTACCCTCCCTGCAAGGGCGCATCGTGGTCGTGAAGGCTGTCACGATCTCTGGTGGAATAGACTGGGCTCCTGAGTTTCACAGCGGCAATCACGCCGTTAGCTTCAAGGTAGAGGCAGTGAGTAAGCGATTCTAAGGGACTCGCATAGTAACCCACCAGTTGGGCCCTTGGCGCGTCGAACTTTGGGCAGGATTGGGCGAAGGACGTTCTTCGGAACGCTCCGGATCTCATTTATAAAAGTCCAGACGGGAACAATAATTCTCCCCGTGGAGGTTGGCTAGGTTCCGCCGGTACTCACGTCGAGAGCTTCAAGGTCGAGGCAGGGGGGAGACGGGATGGGGCCCCGAGCTGCGCGGACATTAGTCCCTCCGTATTGGGCTTTTGGCTTACTCGTGGCAGTGGATGACCCGATACTTTGAGCAAACAGGAGGGACTTGTCCCGGCGAACGTGAGTAGCGCATTGTTTTGTCAGCGGCCCGATACCTGGGTCAGTGGCCCGATACTCCGGGCAAAGAGGAGGGAGTTGCCCCGGCGCATGTGAGTAGCGCATTGTTTTGTCAGTGGCCCGATACCTGAGTCAGTAGCCCGATACTCTGGGCAAAGAGGAGGGACTTGCCCCGGCGCATGTGAGTAGCGCATTGTTTTGAATCAGGCACTAGCCTGCATAGCTAGGTGCTGTGAGCTAGCATGGAGGCTCGACCCATGCATCGTGTGAGGAGGTTACCGTGAGGGCAAACTCCGTTGTGGCAGGATCCAGGTACCAGCCTGTCGGCGTACCTGTGCGTCTGCGAGGGGTAAAGATAAAAGCGAAAAGCTCAGGTGCCCAGCCCAGGGTTAACGCCTTCTGGTAGAACGAGAAATTGTGTGGAGTGGTAGACCACGCAGGGTCTATATACCCGCAGCGTCGCTCTTTCGGGCACATCAAAGGAAGACGACAATCGCCGAGCCACGGCTACTCGGGGTTGGCTGAGCTGTCACTCGCTACTCAGCGCATGTGGAATGTGTAGAGCCGCCTGTATGTCAACTTTTAGACGATGCACTTAACTAAACGTCCCTAACGTGACATATATTTGCTTTTATTTATTAATAATATATGCCAATGATTGTAGTCAACGAATCTAGAATTTGATTTTCTGTTTTGTTTCCGAAACAGATCTGATCACGATAAAAGTTAAGTAACTACATTGGTAAAATAGTTTCACTAACTTATTTCTGCTATGAATGAAATAAAAATAATAACTAAAGAATGTTAGAAACTAAGCAACGTTTGCAACTTAGATACACCACGAGTTACTAATTCGATACTTTCTCCATCTTTTCTTACGAATTCTTCTTCTCCTGCATCTGCATCCTTATTATTATTATTATTATTATTATTATTATTATTATTATTATTATTATTATTATTATTATTACCCCTCTGACGCACGTAACACATTTTTAGGAGTTAAGTCTCACTCTTATCAGACCCACATTTCCTTATGGACAACGAGCAACCCGCTCTTCTTTACATGACAAAAACCGGATTTTGATGATGCAATGGTCAGCATTTTAGTTTCGAATGCACAAGAGCATTGTGGTGTGGCATTGTTGGTGAGGTCATACCGATCGCAGCCGGATTTTCGATGATGGATTTTTGAAGGTGAAAACATGCACATCATGACTCCAGAAAGGGAGTAAAATTGGAGACCCCTGACGTATGCTCGGGAAGTGATGCCTTACAAGGGTTTAACAGAATACTTTACATAACACTTTCCTTAACATAACACATTGTCAAAGTATTATGTTAAATCCCTTGTAAGGCATCACTTTCTAAACAGGAAATCAATATTTCAGGATTCTTTCACATGTTGCAATGATATGTGTGTTGTAATCATATAATAATGTTCATATTTTTGTATCATTTTTTATACTTGTATTTATATTATGTTCTTTTACCATTTTGTAATTCTTTACTAATTCAAAAATTATTAATCTTTTGTACTAATATGTGGTGCTCGCTCATGACCAAGAAGTTTATGCGACTTTAATAAATAAAGCAAAAACATTATACGTATGGGGTCTACAATTTTAGTTCCTTTCCTGCCGGGCATGTTCTCGCCTTCAAAAATTAACTGGCTTTGATCTCGGTGTGTCCACGCCTGAAGCGTGTTATTCTCTTGTGTATTCGAGGCCAAAATATTAACAATTGATCGCGAAATTCTGGCGTTTGTCATTTAAAGTTGAGTGAGTTTCCCGTAAGAAATGTGGCCCTGAATGAGACCATGTAGTAGAATATATAATACACAATAGAGAATCTACAAATAACTAGGGTTGGCTAGGAAGGAACATTAATTTTACAGAAATAATTTCTTCGAAATAAATATTTTGCGTAAATAAATATTTTCTAGCTGCACCCGTGAGAACATTCCGAAGTTTATAAAACATCGTTTTAAAAGTGAAAAAAGTTTTACACCTGGAACAACTTCTAACAGATTATGAACTGTGCGTAACATCTTTACAGGAGACCTAGTGACCAACGAAATAAGTGAATAAGTAAACATTCGATAGTTGCCAAACGTAGGATTTCGCAGCAAAGAAAAAGTCATGATACGTCAATTTAATTTTACATACATTTCGTGATTCCGCACGTTTCTGACCAGACATTTTATAGACTACAGCTACCAGAACAGCTATCCCTCCAAAAATGTAATAGATCTAAAAACGTCTCGTATTGTAGATATCTAGAAATCATAACTGGCACATCTCGAAAAACCTGAGTTTTAAAGATCTGGAACGCCCGTTTTCAAGATATGTAAGATGGTAATTGTGTTGCAGCGTAACATGCGAGGCAGGTTACATGCGCGCCTAACTAATTGTTCAGAGTACAATTTACAAAACTACACACACAAACTGGTCGATATTTGAATTTTGGAGTTTCAGATATTCGAAAATTCCAATATCTACTAGTTTGTCCCCTTCCCCATTTTTCTGTTCAGTTTGGCCTCTGGCACCATGGAGGATGTTCTTGAAAGTTTGTTTCTTTGCAAAATGTAATAATTTGTGAAAATTATAAATAGAATTTAAGACATATATAATATATAATAATAGACACAGTTTGTTAAGATGAGTTCATTTGTACCTGGTACACAATTATTCTAGCTCATATCAATTTGTTTGTACTTAAAATTTGCAAGTTAAAAAAGTGTAATGTACTATAGTTAATTATTATTACCTACATTGGTTATTAAGCTTATAAGAATTTCTGTTTTATAACTAAATAGACTTCTCAAGAAGAGGAAAAGTGCTCCTAGAAAACGTCGAGAGATAGTAATGATTAAGAAAGTAAAAAACTTTAAGATAGTAATGATTAAGAAAGTAAAAGGCTTTTTATTAACCTTTTGTTTTTCAAACGAATAGTATTATACTGTCTAAAATAAAACTGGACAAAGAAATCTAATTATTAATACACACTATCTACCGAATATTTCATAGAATATAATAGAGGGAGATTAGAAAATTGTGAAGAATAATAAAAGATCGCGTAAAAGTACCTTGCAATGAACGGCCGCGTAAAACTCCATTGCCGGTGAAACTGTGACAAACTTTACTTCCTGGGTAATTATGTGGTCGTCCGCTAGGCGACACCGGCATTGGATCAACTGGCTGAGCGAAACTTATGGAGCAAAAAAGTACAACGAACGAAATGAATAGGGGTGAGAAGGAGATCGTGTGATCTCTGACCAAGACTAGGTCACGGGTGACAGTGTTGTGGAAGAATGAGTAGAAAGAGAATAAGGAGAAGAAGAAAAAAACAATAGGATAATGGAAGAGAAAGAAACAACTGGAACAGAGGAACGTATTGTGGGATAACTGAAACATCCTCAAAAGAGCCTCTTTAGGCGAGACCATGACGTGATTCTCATGTCAGTTATGCTGATGCAATTTTGTTTATGAAATGCTCTACGTATACATTTAAGATTAGGCCTTCGGTGCTTTAATTACGCACCTAGCGTAGATAACATTTTTGTAAAAGGTGATTTAATCCTTGCTCGGTCTTTTAGGCCTTTCAACGTTTTGGACAATGATTTGCCGTATAAATTGTTACACACGAATAATAGAAATTCAAGAAAAAACGTTTGTGAATTCTGTGACCTCAAAATTTCCGATACGCAGCTTGAATTAGTAAACAAAACAAATCACTTTCACCAACTATCTAAGTTGAAAGATGATAATTTTATTAAATATAATATATCGTTGGGAGCAAAAGTTGAATTGCGCCTAGAAAAATTTTGTTTTCTTTAACAAATGGCATATTTTTAAAGAGGAGATGAAAACAGTAGAAAAGTTTGTGTTTAGCTCTTGCCAATACACGTGTTGAGACTTTTTTCCACGTGTACAACTGTTTCAGAACTCCTCTCGGTGTTTTATTATGTCTTCATAGAACCGGGAAGTAGACTGACCTCTGTCTTCTTCCTTCTCCAGTCGTCAATCCATTAAAAATGGTAGCTTTCCATGGAGAATTTCCTCTTCCATTTTTATGTAGTCAGTTGTGAACGACTGACATCTTCGACAATCTATTGTGTGGGTTAGCTGTTGGCTTCCATTATGAAGTTCTCCCTACAATGAACCTTAAGTTAAAGTAGTTTCACTTTTAAATTTGTTTCACTATATACGGCGCATGGAATGTCCAATGAGCTTAACTCTACGATTCTCCATGCTCTTCCAAATGGTTATTTCCTTATCTCTTTACAAGGAGATTTTTTATTGCCAATACCAAATCTTCAATACCTTATTTTCACCCTACAACTGCACATATTCTCTCCGATAGCGGCAAAATAAAGTTGAAGTATTGCTGCCGATTTTGCGCCGTTTGCTCAGGAAGACTTAGTCCTATACAAACAATATTTCTTCCACCAATCACGTACAATTATTAACAAACTCCATGTAGCCTGCATTATTCTCCGCGCACGTTTTCTTGAGCCCTCGCTTTGATAGTTGCGAGAGGATTGGGGAGTTTGGTTATTTTGACAAAATGAATTTTACATGGAATTTGTAGTTCGTTTTTCGATGCAAAATAATTTCTATTACACGGGAGCAAACATTTCTGGTTATCAGATTTTGTTTACAACACTAGTTTCTGTCATTTATTCTTAATTTAACTAATGCTGGCAAAGGAGTAGTATTCCGGGGCTCAAGAAAACGTGCGCGTATAATACGTATGTACGTGCACTTTTCAATGTCTTAAATCTTTCGTACAAATATTTGTTTTATTAGAGAAAAATAGACGAAGTGTAAGAAGTATTCAATTTTCATACTGTACTTGATTTACACTGTTCTTGAGAAAGTTCCATTTACTGATTAACATTTGGAAACGAATAGAAGATGAATTGCCATTTCAAACATTCCATAAAGCACATAAAAATTAACCATTTCATGTTATAACTTTCTGACAATACTGATGATAATATTTCTGATCCAATGTTCGAGGTCCAAAATCAGAGGAAGGTGACGTTAAAACGCATTTTTTGCAAGGACACTTAGTACCCATCTTCACTGTTTATTGATTGAAAAGTGTTACTTTGCCGTACGTGCAAAATCTATTTTGCCCTACGCGTAGAAGTCACGGCCATATAAAACAAATGGGCAGCCTGCTCTGTTCGGTCGTTTTCCGTGGTTTCTCTGATCAACACCATTCGAATGTCGGTGCAGAACCCTAACAAACAGGCAAAGCACCTAGCGCGATCTTTCCTTCCTCTTGGTTTTCCTATCCTTACGCATTACTTACACACACACACACACACACACACACACATGCACTACACTACCACACATATGTGGAGACCAGCCGGAAGATTAGAGTTTGTCCCGACTAGGGCAGTGCTTCGCTGGGAGGAGATGCATGGTTGGGGAAAACCCCACGTAAGTCGACGTGTATGTCGGCGCAGAATCTCAACACCCAGAGGGGAATCACATCCTGCGATAAAACATGCACTACACGTACGGGGCTAATGGTCATATTCGCGTAATGAAAAATGAACCAAAGAATATATACTTGTAGGTTTTCAGGTTTCGCAGTAAAAAACAATGAACGCAATTCCCATGGAAGCCTTTGGCGTAATCATCTTAAAATGCCAAGTCCACATTTTATTCGCACGTCACTCACTCTCTGTGCTAGTTACGTAATTGACTGTTGTTTCCAATAATTACAGAAGATATCCGAAGATATTTTGTAACAACTGATTAAAAAGTAACCTCTGATATGTGTGTGACAATTAATGTGGCCATGTAGAACACACGGGCTTGACATCTAATAGGGAAACATTTCTATTAAAAAAACAGATGGAGCTTCGCTACAAAAACACGCTTAATTCGATATTTCACTCTGCACTGAATTGATTTCATGTTCAATACGAGTGCGCGCACGCAAACACACGCACGCACACACACACACACACATACATACACAAGTAGCTCCTACACACAGCAGCAAATAAAAAGTAATTCAGTAGTTCAGTGCAGTATATTGCCGTTAAATTCCCCACACAGTTATCACAATCAATAATTTATCTCACGGGAAAAAAAACCGGCCAAATACGTAATATTTAAAAAATAATCTTTGCTACAAATATAACTCGACAACACAATCCACACAAAGTACAGAACAAACAATTCAAGAATAAACGAGAAAAGTTTGTAACAACACCGACGTCCGAATTTCTGCGCCACAACAATTTTTTTTAAAAAAAATCTCACATTACCTGCAATGTCATCCGGCATGGAAATCCACATCGCGTGGAGCCAAGAGCAGGTGAGAGGTTGGCGAACCAGAAGTTCACAGTACCTGAGAACGGCGCGCTCCGAGCAAATGTAGAAACTCCCGCCCGCTGAGGCGCTGGCAGCCGCAGTAAGACTTCTGCCCGAAAGGTGGTGACCGCGGCGGGGGGCGGGGGTGGGGGGCGGGTAGCGGGGTGGGGGAGCAGTAGGCGGGGGGCGTGGCCGGGTGCGAGAGCGGGGGCAGGGGAGGGTGTTGGGGCGGGACGGGAGGCGGGGAGCGATGGCGGGGTGGTAGGACGGGGCGGGGGCGGTGGCAGGGCGGGCGCGGATGGGGGGACGTGGGCGGGAGCGGGCCGTGGGCGGGGCGGTGGCAGGGCGGGGCGCGGATGGGGGGCGTGGGCGGGGCGGGGGCGGGGTGGTGGCGGGGGCGGGATGGGTAGGGAAGGGGTGGGTCGGGGGATGGGTGCGGTGTCTGCGGTTGTGCAACGTCGCGGAACCGACCAAGAAGAAAGCGACGGCTGGTGTTATTGTGGTTGTTACAGTTGTGAATATCGTCTTTCCAGGCTTCTTTATTGGTGTTATCGCTACTGCTGCAGGAAAGTTTCTGTTCTCTTCGGATGATTCATGTTTAAATGCATTTCCTTTCAGTGCACATTGTTGTGAGATTATATTGTAATTAGGTGTCTTTATAATTGCATGTGCTAAGATTAAATTTATTTTTCACTTCTTTGAAAGTAAAGCTTCTTAATCCGAGAGATCCTAGATCCGACTTGTGATGGTAGAAGATTTCTGACATCAGCCAAGTTGATGGGTTAACCTTTCACAATACTCTTGAACATTTGATGTATTTATAAAATTCCTGCGTTTTGACTATGGCCCGTTTAGAGGGTTCTGGGCAATAACATGGTAACCCACATGAGGCTGGTTTTGCACCAACAGCGATGCTACCGCCAATAATAAACAAAGCAAAAATTTAATTTTGTTTAAAACTTTCTTTTAAGAATCACATGGCTTCATTGCCTTGAGAAACATATCCCAAGACCAAAACTTTCGATGCACGAGAGGTTTCTAAGGCATTATTCATGACTTTTCTTTTAATTTATTAATTATGGGTTACCATGTTGTCGCCCAAAACTCTTCATTTCTTCTCAAAAAGAATCTCCTTGTATAGCTGGAGCCATACGAAGCTACCTACAATAGTGCTCAAAGAAACCGCAGCACCTAAAGAAAATGGGTATTCTGTACTTCACCAAAACTATATTCACTCAAAAATTGGTAATATTCTATGTAGATTATATGTTTTTTGATTCCATTACCTTCATAACTTACTCTATTTTTGCAAATCTAGTGGTGCATTTTCAGGATTATATTGCAGATTACAAGTGTATGGGCTAACCTTTCACAATGTTCTTGTACATTCGATTTATTCCTAAGTTCCTGCGTTCTCAATATGGCAGGTGGTGCAGTTTCTTTGAACACTACTGTAGTTCGTGTAGACACAATTACGCCGTTGCACCTAAAGAGAACTCCATCTCCTTCACATCGAAAAGAAAAAAAAGTTAACTTTACACTTTCTGTCAGAAGAGATTCCCAGCTGCGAGGGTAGATCCTTCAGTGGGATATAACCGTTCAAGCTAATTCTCCTGATTTCCCTCATTCTCGAAGAAACTCTATCTGGTAACCATTTCTGGACGTTTGGTCTATTAGTCGCTCCACTTCGTTGGCAGCGAACTCTGCTTCTCTGGCCCTGGCACTACTCTTCGTGATTATTCCAGTTACGTCTTTAATGTGTGTGGGTAGAGAAAATATGAGCAAGGCCGAGACATAACAAAACATTCTTGGCAATACAACGGCTGATGTAGAAGAGGACTGTAAACTATCAGAAACATTTCACACGTTTTTCGGAAAATCAACTTTAAGGTTTTAAATCCATTACCCGCTTTTGAAAAAAGTTCGGAAAGTATGAAAGGCAAAATACAATTCATTTTTATAAGAATATAATAAGCTTCGGTGGCGCTGTATGACATCACTGCAGTGCCTCTGGAGCGGGAGGGTTTAGAGTTCGAGTCCCGACTGTGGCAGGATTTTCGATATTAGCTTGACAGTTGGAGATCAGCCACTGTCTGAAGGAGAATTCTAACGGTCGGCTGCTCAGATCGGTAGTTTTTTCCAATCAACACCAGACGAATGCGGCTCCCCAGTACGTTAACAAATGACGCCAAGGACTGCGCGCAATCTTTCCTTTCTCTTTCTTGACCTATCCTCTTTCCTTACACTTACACTTACTTGCACTACACTACCACTCGCGTCGGGAAATTAGTCAGGATAAAGCAGTGATGTCAAGGTAGATGCCACGAGCGGGAGTCCGTGGCACGAGTGCCACGACGAAATCGCAGTTCATTACCCCGCCGCACGAGACAACGCCATCCCTATTGTAAAACGGCGGGGTTACTAATAGTTTCCTCTCCCGACGCTAGTGGCGCAGAGAAGCTCGTGGCATGGCAAGGAGCCGCCACTGCCACCAGTAGGAGTCCTTGACAACACTGGGATAAAGCTTGTCCCGGCTGGGGCGGTATCCCGCTGGTGGAAGATACCTGGTTGAGAACAACCCGACAAGACGTGTAGGCCAGCGTCGGATCTCATCATCGAGCAGGGGAAGTTCACTGTCACCTGCCGTGATAAAAGCATGCACTACATGTACGGGACTCCTGACCATAGCAGTTGATGGTCACACGAAATAACAATCAGTTATTACGAAAAAATAAGTAAAGCTAGTTTTTCTGAACAGTGAATTATATTTTTAGTGATTCCTTATTTATTGCTATTGCCTACGACAAAAATATGAAAACAGTTGAATGATGCTTTGTCTTCTCTTATGAAGGGAATTATGGGAGAGAAATATGAAATGACAAACCGAGTGAAGTTAACATCTAGTTAATTAGTTGGGTGGGGGTTGGGTGGGAGAGTGAGTTTGATGTGGATGGTTGGGGAGGGGGTAGATGGGGAGATGGGTGGGGGATGGAAGAGTGGCTGTGCGATGGGTGGCTGGCGGGAGAGGAGGTGAGAGATGGGTGGAAGAGGGTAGGTGGGGGAGTGGGGGAGGGATGGATGGGAAGGGGTTAGGTGGGAGAGTGGATGGGAGATGGATAAGATGGTGGGGGATGGGTAGATGGGCGAGTGGGTGAGAGATGGGTGAGTGTGGGATGGGTAGAAGGGGAAAGTGGGTGTGTGGGTGGGGAATGAGTGGGAAGTGGGTTGGAGGTGGGAGGGGGTAGGTGGGAGAGTAAGTGAGAGATGGGAAAGAAGGTGGAGGATGGGTATGTGAGAGTTTGGGCGAGAGATGGGTGAGAGGGTGGGGAATGGGTGGGAGGGGGTAGGTGGCTGGGTAGCGGATGGAAGGGTAGGGGACGGGTGGAGAGTGGGTTGGAGATGAATGGATGGGGGATGGTGGGAGTGAGTTAGGTGGGAGAGTGGGTGGGAGATGGATGGGTGGGTGGGGAATGGGTGGGAAGGGGTAGGTGGATGCGTGGGTACGGGATGGGTGGGAGAATGGGTTGGTGATAGATGGGTGGAGAGTGGGTTGGAGATGGATGGGTGGAGAGTGGGTTGGATACGGATGGTGGTGAGGGTGGGTTGGAGATGGATGGGTGGAGAGTGGGCTGGAGACAGATGGGTGGGAAAGTGAGTTGGAGAAGGATGGGTGGGAGGGTGGGTTGGAGATGGATGGGTGAAGAATGGGTTAGAATTTTAGAGAGGACAATTTTAGATAGATGGGTGGAGAGTGGGTTGGAGATGGATGGGTGGGTGGGAAGCGAGCGGCGCGGCGCCCGCCGGGGCGAGAGGCGTCGCGGGAGAAACCTCCTGCGCCTTCCGCTGCGCCGCGCCGTTGGCGCGCATGCGCAGAAGAGGAGAGCAGGGAGGAAGCGGCGCGGCGTCTGCCTTCCCTCGTTACGGCATCTCAGACGCTTCCTCGTCCTGCGCCTCAGGAGCTGCGCTGCCTTCCGCCCTGCACACCCTGTCAGATGCAGTCCGACACGTGGCTTTCGCGTACGAGTACTTTCTACATTTTCTATCCTTTCCTTACATTATTTCAGTTGTAGAGATGACTTTTGCGGTCACGCGAAGCAATCTTCATAAATGAAATCTCTAAAGAAGGAAAATTTCACGGAGACGTGACAAATTGCACTTTAAAAAATTGAAAGATTTGTTGGGAAAAACAAGCATCTATATGTAAAATGCAACCCGCAACTCACGTCAGGAATTTTTAATCTATATCGTTAAATAACTCCTAAACGAAGCGTTCCAGGACCTTCAAAACTAAAATTTTGAGGCCACAGACCGCAGGCCTCAATGTAAACGTTCCTCACACCGCAATCTACAGGATGAGATCTTCTTGGGCATTTTACTGTACTTCATTATTGCTGCTTCGGGTTTTTTCTGACACCTATTCAGAGAAGTGCAGAATCCGCCACTGTATGTGAAATTAAACTAACTTACTTGATATTATGTACTACGATTAAACGACACGGGTGTGTAGTTTAACATGCGAGAGTTCTCACACGTGTTCGCTAGTTTCATTTATTCCAAAACTTCTCCTGCTCAGTATTCTGTCGTAATTTGAACCTCGCTAGCGTTACTTCCCTTCATGTCATAATTCCATTTTGCAAGTTTTCTTTTCCGGGAAACCGTTTATACTTGATTCACTCGTAAAAACATTCGTTGATATCATTTTAATAATTCGTGGGTGGAGTTTGTTAAGATAATGTAATTCTAAAGGCAAGATCTGAGGCCTCGGTGGACTTTAGTCCACCGAGGCCTCAGATCTTGCCTCTAGAATAGCAGCTAGACGCGAGTTTCTTTTGTTTACAAAGAGATTAAGTAAATGAATGAATGGGAAAGCACTGAATAATGGGTGGCTATTTATATACTGCGCGTGTTAAAGTCGATAGATGAAGTTAGTTTAGCAAAAATTCTAGGAGCTACAACAGCTGTTATTTCACGCAACAGTAACAATTACGTAAAATTACAATTTCACAACTTCTGTCCATACTAACACATCACAGCTATCACTTGTAAAACTCATTACAATTCGAAGAGCAGAATGCGGGGATAATTGAATTCATTTGAAGCAAATATCATCACAATTTCGACAATCCAGAACTCAGTTCCGTACACCTAGACACTTTGCCCAACAATCAAAACTTTATTTTTATTTAAAAAGAAAATTATTTTCTGCCTATGTGACTGTACCAGTCTTTTAGAGGTTTTAAAAGTTAAAATTAATTGACTTGTTAGAGTTGATCAATCGCTCGTTAATTGCCCATTATTGTGAGGGCAGAAAGAGAATTATTAGTTATGATTATTGACAGAAAGTGCTTATATTTTAATATTGTGAAGGCGTGGAAAACAGAAGAAGCAGTGTGTTGGTCCTGTGTTATAGACTGTAAGTGTAGGGGAAAGGAGTAAATCCATGGACGTCTGAGTAGGTCTTTGGGGAATCGGGATTTAATTCCGCGTGGAAATGTGTATGATTGGCCAAGATTAAAAGTATAGTGTTATGAGGGAAATATTGAAGAAATTTGAAAAAAAATCGGTTCTGTAATTTTATCAAATCTGTAATATTTTCTAAATTTAGTTCACGATGAAATGGATTATTTGGTATGAACCATGGGACTTGTCAGGTTTTACGGATAAATTTATTTTGTATAATTTGTAACATATTAATGTGTTACGCATCATTGGACCATATGGGAGAACCGTATATAAATGCGGAACTGATTACTGATATGTAAAAAAGTAATTAACATTCATAATGCAATGGAGATTTAGAAGATAGAAGTGATTTAATTTTTTTAAAATTATATTTGTTTTATTAACAATTTTGTGTGTGTTTATTCCATGTCAAAGTGGTTATTCTGAGAATATCAAAAGTTATTCTGAGAATTTCAAATTGCCGTGTCGTGGCGATCCTGTTGTTCCATGCCGATCTTAGGAGGAATATCAATTTCGGTGAAAATCCTGCACACGGTTTAGCCGCTAGCATAGTTCACAGACTGACCGACGAACTGACAGAGAAACTTATTGTCGTATCCCAATTTTTCGGAATAGCCGTTAGACCTAGGCATCGGCTTCGATCGAAGCGCTGTGAAAAACAGATGAACTAACCCCGCGGCGTGGCGCGGCGGCGCGGTGAACTAATGAACTACCTCCACGATCTGGCGTGAAATCATTCTTTTTTCGCGCTAATTCGCGTGAACTGCCCGCCGTTTCAACGACTGAATCCGCAACGAATTATTAATAAACAAAGTATTTTCGAGGCCACCAATTGGTAAAACCAACACCATTTACACAGAAATGTCATTTGAAAAATGTGGGAGTAAATTACCCCGGCAGTGAATACAATTAAGTAGACCTACATTTCCTAACGACTAGTATTTTTCGGTATCAACGACTCATGAAACGTGAATTCCGGCTACACAACTTTTTAGAAGTAATTTAGTTCATATAGGAACAAGATTTATCCACTTTCCTTACCAGGGTCCGACAATAAGAGTTTTTCCTGTAGCATTACAATACGTTTTCTATACTAGGTAAGCAGTGTGCAAGAAAGTAAAAATCGGAAAATCAAACTCATGGGTCCAACTGTACTTCGTTTCTGGTCTTAATATTCTTAAAGATATTAATAGTACAGTTACAGGCAAAGTAAATTCAGGATAAACGAATAAGCCTTGCATGTTGTGGAATGAGAGGCAGCTGGAACGGGACAATCCCGAGAAAATGTGTCGTGCAACTCGGCATTGTGTGCCGTGTTTCACATGCAGTGACCGGATTTCAACTGTACAGAGGTAAAAATAGAAAGCTCACCGCTATGCTACGAGCGACGGGTTGCCGAGAGGAAATTATAAGTGTGTTGCAGTCACGCAGATTCTAGGTTGATGTACTTTTTTATTTATTTATATATTTATGTATTTTTTTACTTTAGGTGGCTTTAAAAACATCCATGGTCATTTGCGACCACTATTGATTTGTACTAGAGACAACGTTTTAAAATAAAATAAACAAAAATAATAACAATAAACAGAAATATGAAGTAGAATAAATTTTACAATTATTCACATCATATTTTCTAATCCAGCAATATTAAGATAAGTTAAAATTGATTTGCAACCTTCAACTGAATTAAATATTTCGTAAATTTCGTTTTTGATGCCAAGAGAGTTTCGTACATTTTGGAAGCTTAAACACTCGAAGATAATGTGTGAAGTTGATAAAATTCCTCCGCATTTTGGTCAGGTGACTGGGTCGTTGTTGGGCTTTATTTGTGCCGTCAATTTAAAAAGCGTGAAAAAAACACCGACAGCCAATGATGGCGGTCTCCACGCTCAGCATAGAGCGTTTATCTTGTCATCTGCTTCCTCTCATAAAGTGTCCCCAAGGACGAACCTTCCTCTGTTACCACCCGTGTCGTGACTAAAGATGAATTTTGCGCCAACTGCCGTTCACGTCTCCTGCGAAGTCAAATCGTTTCCATAAAATTTACCCAAACGTTTTTATTTATTATGATGTCCTATATTATAAAATAGACAAATACAGATTTATTCAAACAATCCTGCCGACCCCTAGTATCGTCCGTGTTACCACACGGATTGATGAATCCTAAACACTACGTTCACGTATTCTGTACATCCCCTCTTTCATACATTCCACACATTTATCATTCGTTAGGTTTCTATCATAATTTATATATCGCTAGCTTCACTTCCGCGCAAGATAAAATGATCATTTCGGGACGTTTGAAAAGTAAGAATTCACTATTCTCGCAATTTTAATCGGTTGTCATTTCACCACCTTAAAAAAAGGTATTTTACAAATGAAGATGTTTAACAAACTCAGGATGCATTGAGATTTAGGGAACATGAAACAAACCCTGATGGCTCCATGAAGAATTTGGGGGCAGAAAACTCTCTTGGCTCCGCACAATAGAATATTGTCTTCGTATTTCCATTCTTAACGGAAATGGACAGTTCATATGGAGCGAAAGAAATTTGTAAAAAGTATTTCATTTGATTAGAAACATTTTGAACTCTGGAGCATTATTCGCATGAATACTACTAGTTGTTAAAAATTTAGGATTAAATTCGAAACTCTTATCTATTTTGAAAATTCTAATCCTTGCTTTGTTCTTCTTCCCCCTTCAGCTCAATTAGTGCCTTGCCTACACATCCACATTCTTGTTATATTGCCAGGGCCTTTCGACATCATACGGGATAGCTCAAAGGGAGAAGGAAGATAAACCTTCTTAATACCAACGAAAAACTTAAGATACGAAAGCGTGTAAATAGGGAAATAATTCCAAATTTGTTTAAAACATGCAATACTATTCTGTGTAGAGAAAATATATTCTAAACTTAAGGTAAGCCAAAAACTGAAAATACTTATCTGATCACATGAATAAATGTAACATCAAAAGAGCTTAGAAAGTTGTTTGCTTAATGAAATTTTTATAATTATTCAATGGCACAATTAATTTTCAACAAAATCAATTAACAAACACATTTTACTGTTATGACAAAGATATAAAAATTGATTTGAAAAATCAGTTTTATTGATGATTTTGTTCTTTCTGTCAGAGACTTTTTGAAATTTGGAGTATTGAGCTATAACTTATCTACGATAGGTCGTTGCCTTTTGTACAATGTTTTCTTTAGGCGTAATACGCAATCCTTATCATATAGATATTAGTATGTGAATGTGTCTAAACATACTATTAAATGAATAATTGTGAAAGGAACAAGAGATAAATATGTGACAACTTTCTTTAATTCTTTTTTATTGCTGGGTAAGAGAAAATCTTGAAAGATTAAGGAAGTACTGTGAAGATGAGTCTTTCTTGCACACGTACATGACACTAACAGCATTTCATAACAAATGTTTTCCTACTTCTTTAATATTGAGCGGCAAATTTGAACCTCATTGGATAATCCTATTGTCAAAGAACACTTCTATAGGCGCGGAAATGGTATAGATGCCTTGGTATAAACGCTTGGGTCAAGGTTGCGGGCAAGTCAACAAGCTTACAAGAGCTCGCGGGCACTACGTCCAAAGAAATTGGCGCGAGAATTAAAAGTAAGGGTTGTACAAATTCTACAGAATGGCGGTTCGTCACTTAATACCTGGGCCATGACCTCTTTTGGAAAAGTTACTTGACTGTTATTGACACACATTAGTGTATAATAATTCCTATTTTCTCTTTAAGATAAATAAATGATCAATTAAAATGAAATAATGTAAATTTCAAATTCTCAATTGAGAGTTAAAAAATCGAAAATCGAAAAAATCTTGATTTTGTAATCCTGTTTACTTAAGAGTGATTTAAAAGAATGAACCTTCTAGTTCATGCGTGTTCAGTTTTGAAGATTTAATAAACAAATATTCTTGTCTGTTAAAAGCGTTGTCCGTCCGTAAGTGAGAATTGTTAACTTATAGAGATTTGTTAATTTATTTCACATTATTTCACAATAAATAACTGAATGATGTAATAACACACCACTAAACGAAAACAAGAAAAGAATTCGCTATTTAAACTTATTCCGGACCCTTAGCCAAGCATGTTTATATGAGAGAGAATTTAGTAAGAAAATAAACATCAAACTGACAAACGTATTTTCGTATAAATCCACTATTCACCGCCACGTGACACTTCAGATTGCGCACGTAGATCCTTTTCTGGATTGTAAGGGGAAATGAGAGCGGAGTGAGGGCAAGTTGCCCGTGCCCATAGGAGCGCCGGCCTCCCCAGGCGGGCAAGTAGCTCTTGCGGGCGCGGTTTGACGTGCCTGGCTTAGGGGTAGTTCTCTAAACAATACAAAACTGCTGCTGATTAACTGACGTGCCTTGAAGTTCTACGCTCGAGTAAGTTCTACAACGCAGAACAGCTGGCCTTCGCTTTAACTTTCTACTCGCCGAACTGCGATCAAAAATCGTTTGTCATTGTATTGAAAAGTTGTGTACACACTTTTTCTGCTCCGAAAATCCGTTCCTCCAGGCTCGATGGCCGAGGTGGTTAAAGAACGAGCGAACTAGACGCCTGCGGCTCTCTTTAATATCACAGAAATTTGGGCGGCAAAAATAGTTGTGAAATAATATACACTCCGCAAAAAATAATGAACTCTGATTCTCAGTAGGACAAAGAAATAATTAGCTTCATTAGTACTTCGGTTTTTATATTATGGCGCGTCAAGGCCCGTCTTCGCAATGGAATATGTCAAGCATTACGCGTCTTTCTCGGTCGTGCCGCTAGATATCGCATGCTTGTGACAGTATCAAGCAATGCTGCGATCATGCGGCATCTAGTGGCACGACCAAGAAAGACACGAAATGCCGTGACATATTCCATTGCGAAGACGGGCCTTGACACGCCTCGTTATAAAAAACGAAGTATACGACAATTTCTTATTTACTATTACTATTTCAATTCCGAAAATGTTACATTCTCGTAGCTCGTTACCTGTTAACTCGTTGTAGTAACAACGGACAAAACATTGCTTACTCCTCGCTTCTTCTTGTTTGTTTGATCTCACTCTTGACCTTCACCAGCCTACCATGGCCCTCACTTTTACCCTCACTTTTCTCTATCTCATCGCGCACAAACAAGAGAAACTCGAATGTATGTAAAATTAAATGAGGGTGAAGAGAGAGAAATAATATTTCACGATAAATTTAAAAGAGTTATTTCATTTAATCTCAACTCTTTGTAATATTAAAATGTTTACATAAGCACAGATCTGGGCCTACAATGCTTTAACGCGCAGTTAAATGACCGTTGGAAGTTGGATTTCAGTGAGGAGATAATTTCAAAACAATAATTTACAAAGCCTAATAAGTTCGTCACCAGAGTCCAGCGTAATGAAATCCTAATAATGTTATGCGCTACATACTGTATATAATTCAAAACACTGTGATATTTGTTTTCATACGTTTTTATCCGAAAGTGTGACAAAAAGTGAAAAGAAATAAATAAAATAAACTCGTTTCCAATTTATAAAATTGCCAGACATGATACCGTAATCTCCACCGAACCGATGTTGGCAAAGAAATATTAATTGGGTATTAAACTTAATCATGTTCTGAGATATCATAATAATTGAGTTCAGAATTTGGAATAGCTTTTATTGAAAAAAAATATAGTAAAAATTGAATAATAAAAATAGATAATGCGAACATTTTTCATTATATTTGTAATTTAATCCAACGAAAACTGATTG
>JAHLJT010002630.1:105555176-105645176 GCA_031308135.1 Acheta domesticus | reverse complement strand
TACATGCATTTGTTGTAATACTGCATGACGACTAACATCTACGTAGGTTTTCCCTTGTGCTATTCTTTCGTATAACTTTTCAGAATTCCTGCGATTCAGAACTTTTTAATGAACAATTACTCGTTTTATCACAGAAATTAATTTCTTATCGTTGTGCTCACGGACTGCCAGCGCACCTCATTCACTCCCTCGAAGGCGAACGTTCTCCTCGCTCTCTTTCCCTCGCGCGTGGCTGCGACGCACCTTCTCTTTCGTCGCGATCACTGGCTTTGAAATACCTTCTCGCGTACTTTCAACCAGCGTTCATAAATAAAAAATTGTATATTCTTCAACGGGCGTAGAATGATAACTATTATTCACGAATTCATGTTTACGATACGAGCGACGTAGGAGCGAGTTCCGAATTTCTACCAGTGAATAATAGCCATTCTACGCGAGTAGAAGACTATACTTTCTCTACGAATATGAAATTTATATTTTAAAAATAATAAATGGGTGCTTTAAGCTTACAGAACGGCTACAGAACACTCAATGTTCTCTGACCCTACCAAATACCAACTCTCATTCTGTTTCGTGGTTCACCTGTCTTATGACAGTTGAAAACCTGCCGCGGCAGAGCACCAGCGCCTCTATAGGTGACTGCGAGAAACCTCTGTCATGTAGAATGAACTAAGACGAATATGATTGGTTGACAGCCGTGCGAGAATAATATTCACGCAGGGCTTGTGGAATCGGCATCATTACTACATCCGATAACGTGCAGAAATGTTTTCATTTTGCACAGGTCGTAAAGAAAATATACTCTAAAATATTATAGACTCCTTCAGCAATTCACTTTCACCTAGGTGAACAGAATCCGCACCACAAGAGATTGTAAAGAAAGTTGTCCAGAGAATTTTTCAACTCCCGTAGACAGAAACCGCTGAGTCTTTTCTCACTTATTGTCTATTTAACCCCAAAACCCTTATTTATCTTAGACTAGAATTATCGTATTATATCTTATATAAATATTCTACGTTTAGTGTAATTGTCTTACGCGGCTGCAGACGGCCAAAGGCCACGCTTCAAAAATAAATAAATTAGTGGTGCTACAACAGTCCATACTTTCTCGCAATATAACAATGTTATCGTTATGTACGACGGGACCCCATTTATGTTTCATTAGTTTCAAACAGAAATTACGCGAAAACTACTAACATTTACAAAAAAACTGTACATAACCTTTTTTATAGAGTGAATTTTGTACTACAGACTTTGTCAGAGGTAAAAATCCCTATCTTCAACTTTGTAGTTTTGAATTTTTGTTAATTTTCAAAAAAAAAAAAACGAATAATATCAGAAACCGGGACTAGCACCATATTTGCCACCGTTCCTTATTACATATGCGGAGAAAATTTAAAAAAAAATTCGAGCGGTTTTTGAGAAACAAAACTTTCGTAAATTTCAAGCGCCAAAAACTACTCGCATTTTCAAAAAATTGTACAAGACCTTATTTAAAGAATCCCCAGTCAGCGGCTGAACGCGACCTAACTTTCTAGCTAGAGTCGAAAATCCTGCCACACCATCTCGGGACTCGAACCCTAGGACTTCCCGGTCAGAAACGCTGGAGTGACATCATTGGGTGACTTTGCGGAGTTTTACTAGTATTAAACATAATTAAGCAATATTTACTTTCTAGTGCGCAGTTTGAAAAACTTAAAATTAACCTTAATTATCTAAAATTTAAAGTAACCTAACTTCTACGTATATTGATTTAGGAAACTAAGCACCTATGCTTAGCCAATATCGAAAAATATTTTGAGAAAGGCATGTAATAATTGTCTATTTCTAACTCTGTTCGGGACGACATTCATTGTGGGTAGATTGTAGTGGGGTATATAATTTATTTAATAAATATTTGAATTAAAATTGTTGGAAATTTTAGTGATGTGATGATTAATGAAAGGAAGGTTTAATTGTGGATTGAGCTGAAATTGAAAAAGAACCACGAAGCATTAGTGGCATCCTTTGTAACTTAAAGAAAATTACTTTTTAATTGAACGTGTCTGTGCTAAAAGTTATTTTATTTATATATTTCTTCCAATTCATATTGAAACATAAACAGCTTGAAAATAAAACATCTTCAGAAACCAGCTAGAACATCGAAAGATGTACGTGGACGTCAAACAGGAACACCACCATTACAACTGTTAACCACTCGTTTCTCTACATGACGAACCATTTACAAAATGTTGTCGATGACTTTTGATACATCCTGTATTATCTCGGAACAAGCAATGGCGTCACTCATAGGTGTCATATGTCATGGGCTGTCTATGTCTTCACAAGTTACGTTATCGGTATTGCGTGCAATGTAGAAATACACGTTGCCCTTGAATATTAAAGAGATATGAAAAAGAGGTATCGTAAACACGTTCAGGAAAATAAATAGAATTGAGTAAGGAAGCAATTTAATCAATCATTTAGAATAAATATTCAGATATGAAACTGAAGAATAACAAAACAGTTCAGTTTTATTGAGTAGACTATGTCATTTGACAAGCTTGCAAAAAGCGCAAGACTATAAACATTAAACCATGGTGCAGTCTTGTGAGAAATGGAACTTGAACATAGGTCCAACATTGATATCGTCGCGTGAAAACGGTTTGTGGTTTCTTCCAACTTTCACAAATTATTTTAATTCAAAACTCGTGATGCTACAAAACGGCAGAGAATTTCTCGTAATGGTTGTAATAGTTATGTAAAATAATAGTAATTACATTACAATCAGCCTTACCTTGTGAAACTCTTCACTCAACGGCATGAAATACAACACAAAATTATGTCACTTTCTAACATGTTTTAAGATTTTCTTCATGAGAAAGGTTGTAATTACTTGGAACACATACGACCAACAGTTGTACGTATAAACCATGAATCGATATAATCGAATAACTTTTGACTGAATTTGGTTCCATGATAACAAAACATTATAATTTATTTTGCTTTAAATACTTCATCTCTCGCACCTACAAATTAACATTTTTCAGATAATACACAAACTATACTCAAAATATTATAGGAATCAACTAATATAATAGTTTATTTTTTACTGTAATTGTTATCTTTTATTTATTTTGTTTGAGTGAAACTGCGTTCGTTTAAACATTTTCTTCATTATTTGGCTCTTTAATAGTAAAACAAAAATTAGACTTTCGGAATATCGTAGAAGAGAAAATCATATTTTTAAATAAGAATATCTGAGAGAAATGTGGAACAGTTTCTCTTGTGAAAATATAATTTTTAAAAAACTTATAAGATTTCGAGGAATTTCATGACAAGCGATTTTAAAGGAATTCTGTTCACATATTTATTGTCACTGAACTATGAAATTCATATTCAATGTATTTATGAAGGGCGCGCTAGAGGTTTGAAAACGTATTTATGATTCTGTCTGTCTGTACTTGGCGCGATAGTCTGTTACGGAATAGGGCCTACCGTAGCGTCCCGGTCTCGCGGATATGAGTTATGGGTTAGCACGAAGACATCCCTAAGCCGTATCTTCTCAACCTGAAAGTGAATTTCCTCATCACACAACGACATATATTGGGACACTGCAAGGAAAACGCACACTATAGTCTAGCCCGACCGGGAGTCAAACCGAGGGTCGCGTCATGGAAAGCGAGCATGCTCACCAATGATCTAAACCGCGAGGGCATACCTATGATTAATTATCGAAAATACATTAATTAAACTTCTTGCTCTTGCAAATTTTTTCGAGTTAAAATTGAAGATTAAAGAGAGGTTTAAAAATTAATTAAACTTTTGAAATTTAACAAACTTCGGATGTTTTTAATGACATAAGTATTTTACCAGATTTATCAGAGAATTTTGCTTTATTTCGACCAGTAGTTTAAGATTTTTTAGAATACTTACATACCCTGCTTTACTACTCTCGAAAATCGACTAAATTTCTTAGATCTTTTAGATATTAATCAAGATTCAGCACATTCATTAATCATGTAACACATAAGAAACAATTTTATCAATAAAACAAATATGTAAAGCCATATTAGCAACGAAAAAGTTTGTCAGATTTTAGTAATATTGTTCCAATGTATTGATTTATGTATTACAGATTGATGATGCTTTGAAATTAACAAAAATGTACAAAGTTTATAAGTATAAGTTGTAATAAATATATAAATAACACTATGTAAACATTTATAATATATTCACCCTCATCGTTCTTCATATTTACAACATTCACCAATACATTTCACTTCGTCGGCCCTGATTAACGGGAATTGTAATGAGTTGAGTTCATTTCCTTGTCCATTTGTCGGTTTAATAGTAGCCAATTCGTCAGCAAATGTGACAATTATTACCAACACTTAGAAGACGCCAGTGACAGCTTGCAGTCTCTCGTTAAGATTTACTTTCTAAAGCAGTGGTTCTCAAGAGGGGGATTTCTCGGATAAGAGGTCTGGACAGCTCTCTCTCAGGGTGCTAATGTTACTCTACGTAATTTTTTGCTTCGATTTCATTATTTACCCTTCGGCGTATCTTGAAGGACGAAGGTGAATGATGTTTTAATCAGAGAACTTCATGAGTTTCCTTTAGAATAAATTTCCAATCGTCGTATTTTCGTGGTTGAAGAAATACATTATCTGCTGCGAAGAAATAAATTATCTGCTAAAGGAAGATTTTTCTTTATTTCATCTGTCTTATTCGATCCCTTTTAAGAGAATTCTTCCTCATTCCGGAGAGGATGGAGGGCATTGGAAGGAAAGATCGCATGACCCCAACATTCTGATAGGTGATACAGAAAATCAGGGAAAGTAACCATCAGAGCACTCGACACATTTCTATCGTATTAAATCTAGATATTCTAAATACTTTTTACATCCTATTTAATTACTTAAGTAATATTTCAAGCTACTACTTTCCTTTTAAATTATTTTTTTAAGATATGAATCATAATCATAATTTTTATTATTATAATTATTATTAATATTTACATTATTACTTCTAACAATTTTACAATATAACAAACGAAAGTCACTTTTGTAGAAGCACACACCTCCAGGGTCTAGCTGTAGATTAGCATGTTATAAAATGAAATAAAAAATTACTTCGGGAGCGATGTATTTAAGATATTCGATGAAATAGAGTTGATATAATATCATTATACAGTTCGAAACCCTTTACCAACATTCTAACGCCTTGTGATGTGAATACCTTACTCGCTTCATTATGACGTCCGTATCAAACTTGTTTTATTAATAACTATACAAAAATAATAGTCGGTCTTGTGGCCGAGATAGTTAAGACAACAGTGTCGTGGCGATCGCGGACCGCATGGTCGCGGGTTCGAGTCCCGCCTCGGACATGGGTGTATTTGTGTATGTCTATATGTGTGTGCCGTCCTTTCATCCCCCACTATAATCATTTCATCTTCCATACCCCCAGGGCTAACAACCCTGGGATAAAAATGGGATTCAGTTAAAATGCTGATCCCCCCTAAGAATGGTTCACGTCCTGTCTCCGAGATAATGTTTCTGAGCCCCGGAAAAAGGCAGTATGCATGTACGCGTGGTCCGTGTTGGCCTATACGCGAGAAAAAAAACTAACAAGGTGCCGATCTGGTGGTCGAGATCGCTAAGACAGTAGTGCCGTGGCGATCTAGGATCGTGGATTCGATTCCCGCCTCGGGCATGGTTGTGTGTGTTTCGTAATTGGGTGTGTTATTTACGTGTAATGTGCTTGTGTGTACCCTAAAGTTGGCGTCAGGAAGGGCATCCGGCCGTAAAAAAATTGGCCAAATCCGTATAAAAACGGAGTGAGCAAAAATTAATAAACATAAGCCCACGCCAATAAACGCCCATCCCATAGTAATAAAAAACGGCAAAAGGAAGAAGAATAAAACTAACAAGGTAAAAAAATAAAGGATAAAAAGTTAGTTTATTTAATTCTTAGTTTTTATTTTATATAGCTGATGAGAGGCCCGTTTCGTAATTCAACGAGAATCGTTGTTTCAAAGCGTAACAAAGATTTCACTTTTTATCCTTCAGTGGGTGCGCTGTTTTCTACCGTCTTGTAGGCATTTCTGTTCTGTTTCGGTAAAGGTAGTTTCTAATTGTAGTCCATATTATCCTATATTTCGTATAATCCTCAAATCTTTATTCAAAATATAGAATTTCCATCAATTAGAAATCAAGTATTAGCGATTATAACAGAGAAAGAGACAAAATATGCAACCTTTATTCATTTGAGGCATCCATCAATGAATTTTACTTCTATTTTATAAATGTCTTCCAAGAGTTGTGCGGGAATGCCTATTTTCTCCGTCTAGAATCTGTGAGTTTGATAAACCTGTGTCATAACGCATCGGTCTTTCAAACGAAATACGTTACATCGACTGGTAAGAGCAATACAGCCTCAGTCCAGATATACTGCCGCATTGGAAGGGCCAACGAAAAAACTAGAGGTGGTAAAACAGCCCGAACTTTCTCGTCCGCAATTGCACGCAAAATTACAAGAAAAGTACACAAATTTTCGAAATTATACATGATCTTATTTAATAATAATAATAATAATAATAATAATAATAATAATAATAATAATAATAATTTTTATTCCAATCGTGTTCTACAGAGATAATATACATTGAATTTTCTTGGAATTACTAACCATCGATGACCACTTGTGATGGTTAGCAATACTGAGTCTACATAATTTATTATCGGTCTACTTCTACTTATTAGTATTTTTTGTGTGGCGAGTTTTTGAAATATTTTGAAATAAATTTAAAAATCTATTTTAAGGAAAAGATTTAATTAAGGGAAACAATCTATATCTTTACTATTTTAGTTGTAGGAAGACTCCGAAAAAATTTAATCTTCTGCAATTTTCGAAAAATCTAAGTTTTTAATGAAAATGAGACAGCGCCATTCTCTTAAACGTCCTTCACACCATCCAACAAAAAAACTTAATAAAAAACGATATAGCAATTTTCTTGAAAATGTCCTACGGTGTTAATTAAGGGAAAATTTAAATTTCGATTTTAAATTCAAGGAGCCGCAACATTAGCCAGGTCGACTGGGGAATATCGATTTTGGAGAAAATCGGCAGAAAGGTTTAGCCACTAGCGTTGTTCACACAAGAATAGACAGGGATGCTTTGCCGTCATTCGATTTTTCGGTATCAACGACCCACAAAACATGGGTTTTAGCTACACCACGTAATAGATTCCCACTATATTTAACAACTGGATTTATCCTCTTTGTCGTTATCAGGGCCAGGAAATAAAGAGTTTTTCTGCCGAAAATTCGTCGTTTTTTCGCGCAGCATTACACAACTTTCTCGCTACTGCGTTTGAGGTAGCGAGAAAACAAAACATTGCGCTATGTTCCGCTGCGCGCATGACAGTGACTTCGTGACCTTTCGCAGTCTCCTTTCCCACGCTCTCGCCGGGGATTCTCCTGCTATTCAGATTCGCGAGGCGATGCCCAGCGGGGCTAAATCTTCCCAGGAGACAACGCAAACAAAGATTCTCTGGTATTGTGCCGTAACTGACAAAAGGGCGGAACCGGAACGTTCTCAAGAGCCATCGTACCTTACACACAGAGTGTCTCAGAATAACTTTTCTCTACGACTGCTCCAGAATGTATACATTTCTGCACGTTATCGGATACAGTAATGACGCCGATTCCACAAGCCGTGCGAGAATATTATTCTCACACGGCTGTCGACCAATCTCATTTGTCTTAGATCATTACACCACGACAGAGGGTTCTCGCAGTCGCCTACAGAGGCGCTGCGTGCTCTGCCGCGGCTGGTCGCAACAGTCGTTAGACAGGTGAGCCACGAAACATGCGAGTTGGTGTTGAGGTTAAGGCGCCCATTGGATATTTTTAAAATATCAATTTTAAAGTTGTAGAGAAAGTACAGTCTTCTACTCGTGTAGAATGGCTATTGTTCACTCGTTGAAATTCTGACACTCGCTCCTACGTCGCTCGTGTCGTAAACATCAACTCGTGAATAATAGCTATCATTCTACGCTCGTTGAAGAATATACTATTAGAACATACTAGGAAAACACGCCACACGTTGTTCTGCCCTTCATCTCCCTCTTTCCCCTTCTATCGCCCTCTCACTGTCTCTCCCTCCCTCATCCTGTTCCTGTCTGTCTGTCTCTGCTGCTCTCTGTACCTCTCATTCACATTTCCTTGCAGATTCTGCACATCTCTGAGCAGGTGAGGTAATATCAGGAAGCGCCCGACCAGCAAAAATGTAATAGAATGTTCAAGAAGATTTAATCCTGTAGATTACGATGTGACAAACGTTTCTTTGATGTCTTTGGACCCAAAATTTAAGTTTTTAAGGCATCGTTTAGGAATTATTTAACGTTTATAGATTCAAAATCCTTCCGAATATTTTGCGGGTTGCATTTGACGTAAATATTTAGTTTTATTCTACAGCGCCATGTAGTGGACTTACAACAGATTTAACAGCACATAAACCTTCTCAAAAAAAACAACAAAGATGTAGAAGTGCGAAATTTCATGGAGATTGGTCTCATGGTTTCGGAGTTTAGCTCTTAAATATATATACCAACATCCACTTTTATATTTATAGCATATAGAGGGGCCGAAGAGATTATATATTTGTTCATTATCATGTGATCGAAATTTTCATTCTATATGGGATTTAGTGTTGTTCCAAGAAAAATCGGTCAATGAGAGGGGAGGACGTTCAATAAAAGTGACGTTTCAGAGAAGTTTCACTGTATAACAAGTAACACTTGTCTGCCCCTGAGTGTTAGACAACTCTCTGCGCACCAGTGTTCGGCAAGTCACGTTTTGATGCATCAAAGAGATTTTATGTACCTGCCAGACACCGAGGTATGCGAATTTGCGGATGTCCCAGAACAAATATTACAAAATTTTAGGACAATTAGGGGGGTTCGCGATGATAACTTTTCGACAGTGAACATGTTGGAAATATCAAATGTGCGAGAAACCCAAGGTAACTCACTGGTGTTCGTCAGCGATTTCTTGTATCTGCCTAACACAGTTGCAACAAAAGACAAATCGGGGGAACATATGACATGTGTAACTTCGTTACTTGAGGTTTTCTACCACATTTTCATGGATCCTGGAGGAAATTCAACCTCAATAGGTATCCTCAAATGATCTTGTCTGTCAGAGTGACGCCGAGTTGAAGGCTGTGTGGCCAACGATTCGATCATCTTGTCGTGGTCTTTCTTAGGGCCGAGGAAGACGTCGTAGTGTGTTGAGTTGGGGGCAGGCACATAGTGTATTTTATGTATTTATTACAATTTATATTTGTCAACTTTGTACATTTTTGTTAATTTCACAAATCATCGATCAGTAATATATAAACGAATACATTGGTACAATTTTACTAAAATCTGAGGAACTTTTTCGTTGCTAATATAACTTTACATACTTGTTTTATTGATAAAACGTTTCTTATATATTACATTAGTGAATGTCCTGAATCTTAATAAATATCTAAAAACTCTAAGATATTTGGTCATATTGTAGAGTTGTAAAGCAGGAAACTCTTATGAAACTTATTATTCGTCAGGAGAGATGGGCAGCGGAGGTAGACCTCTGTGATTAATAAATGCCAACATTGCAGCAAATAAATACGACAAATCCCGGGAAAAGGGCTAATAAGAAAAAATCTTTTAACGCTGCTTCTACGTTCGCAAATATTTTTTTTCTCTAGGGCAATGCTACCGATTAAAATATTATTTTGGATTTCCAGGCGCATAAACAGCTAAGGTCACTGGTCCCGCAAGTGTGGTATGTGTTTTCCTCTGGCTGTTGATCTTCCTCGGCTGGATGGCGAGATTCGGTGCCAACCCGTCGGTTCGCAGGACTTTTTCCCAACCAGGTATCTCCCAGAGGCAGGACACCACCCCAGCCGGGACAAGTTCTAATCTCCCGACCGGTCTCCCGGCATGCGTGGTAGTTTAATGCATGTTAGTGAAAGTGTGTGTAAGTGGTGAGGATGGGACAAGGAAGAGGAAGGAAAGATCGCGCGCGGTCCGTGGTCAATGGAATTGCTCTGGTAGTCGCCTGGTGTTGAGTAGAAGAACCACGGAAAATTACCGATCGGAGCAGTTGGCCGCAAGAATTCTCCTCTATACAACAGCTAATTTCTCCCTAGCTATGTAGCTACTGTCAATAACTCTTGCCACCGTCAGAACTCTAACCCCAGAACCTCCTTTTTTTAAAAAATATTTATAATTTATTTTCAGTTGACATTACATTGTTCAGTTTACATTTAACTGTGCAAATGTTTGATTGATTTAATCTACCTTATTCTAACTTAATCTAACTTAGAACTATACACACTACAATTCTATAAAAATAATATAAAAAAATAAAGTGAGAGAGGAAGCAGGGAGCACCTCAGATAAGTAATTATTCCAGGTTTGCGAATATTTTATAGAATGAATGCAGGGGATATCTGGTATTAATTCTCGTTTGATACTTGGGGGTTTTGCCCTGTTTACAGAAGGATGATGCTTGGATTTGGGGAAGGTTTGTGTAAAAATTGTGTGCAAGATAGGCTATTTGGTGTTTTATTGCGTTCATATTTAAATCATTATGCAGTTGGCTGTTACTTATGAACCATGGTGCTTTAGTAATTAATCTTAAAAAATTATTTTGGATCACTTGCATTTTATTTAGGTTGGTATTGGCGACCTTAGTCCAGATGGGACAAGCATATAAGAGTGTAGGCCTTATTATTGCTTTGTAGAGTAATAAATCATTGGATGTGGAAAGTTGACTGTGTTGGTTCAGTAAGGGTCGTAATTGAATTTGTTTAATTTTGGCTTGCTGAGTTTTTTACCTCTATATGCTGTCTCCAGTTGAGTCGAGGCACAGGACCTCCTGATCAGAGGCACTGCACTCACATAAGTTGATGCCGCAATGCATCCGATCACGGAGGAAGGGCCATTGTGTAAAGGCATCCAACCTATTGCCTTTCCAAGATTCCAATCCTTCCAAGAATTCCTGTCCTCATAAGATCATATAACGCGAGACTTCACATTCGCTATTGGGGATTGGGCCTCTATGATATTACGCTCACCCTCTTTTAGTTGAAGTAGGTTCGGCTGATATAGCGTAGGGCAATAATCTTGCTGCTAGAACACCGAAAGTCGAAACCCAAAGTCTCTGACTCAAAAATCTGAAGGTTCTAGCCCGGATTCTAACATATTTCCTCCTTCACATTTCACGATTTAGAAAGATTTCATCTGAACATAATGACGTATTTGTTTTATGTTTATTATCTAGAGAATAACAGTCATTCTGGCGAACAACATTAATATACATAGAAATTATTTTTTTTCCTACTAACTTATCGAACAGACCCCACACAAATGAGGCTCTTGATTCTCCCATGTTTTAATTTGTTTGGTGGCGATTTTGAGATATGCTTATTATTTTGTAACAGCCCTTGTTTCCTCGTGAGCTACTCCTGCTGCCAAACACTTGTGTTACACTGATTGAAAGATCATAAATCTATATTAGATTTTTTTCTTAGCTTCAGATCTTCACGCCATGTAATCTTCCTGTGAATAATATCAGTGACATCTCTGTGAGCATTGAAATATGTTCACACTTAATTGTTATCATCATTCAGAATGAACTGCTTCTCTAATCTCACCTTATCGCCTCATTACGACACAATGAAGTTACTGAAGGTCATTTCCTTCTGATATGCTGTAACGATATTACCACGAGTCTTCTTCGTTACGTGCAGTTAGAAGGCACTGACGATGCCTTACATTTAAGGAAAGAGATAACACAACTCAAATGAATGATAAAATGCATTGATTGTTGAAATGACTAGGATTATGTCATTTCTCTTAACTAGTGTAAAACTTTTAGGGTATATTAACGTTGCCCATTTTCGTAGCGTGATTGGCACAGATAAAAGACCACAAGTACTACATTGTTGCCACAACCAAAGTAATACACACATATCTGCGCGAAAACCTAGTGCTTCAATGTTGAACCACAGGAAAATTGCAACATTTTTAAGAATTTTGATTTATTTCCATTTTTGGAACCTTAAAGAAAGGAATATGATTATTAAGTTTTAAATCCCCAATAAAACAAGTTCAAAAGAAGTACAAAACCCACAGAAAAATTTAGCAAAATATAGCCCAAAATCGGCAGTAGTTCTGATTACGTCTGCATACTTAGATTGTGTTACCATTATTCAGTCATACTGTTTTAAGTTTCCAATAACGTGTACTCTATACTTGAGGTTTTCTTTCTTGGCGCGTGGGGGCGTGTCATTAAAATGGAGTATCTCACAGTATTTCGCGTCGTTCTCGGTTGTGTCGCTAGGATTCCCATGATCGTGACCGACTGTATCGAGCAGTGCGGGCGATCATGCGACTCCTAGCTGCACAACCGAGAACGACGCGAAATACCGTGAGATATTCCATTTTGACAAAGACACCCTACCCCCCCCCCCACACACACACGTGCCCAGAAAGAAAAACCGAAGTTGCTACGATTCGCATCACGTTTGTATCAATTCTCGGGCCCTATGAGATCATATTCCATTCTTCTCGATAAGCTTCTCGTAGGTCCTACAGGGTGTTTGGATGATATTAGAGTGCTCTTGCCCCTATTTGTCCAGAGGATTCAAATCCGGACTTGTAGCAAGCCTTTGAATTAAAGTATTCCCTTTTTAGTACCGGTGACTATATTAAAGTTTAGTTCCGTTCGAGACTATTCTGCTCATTTTCTCATAACACTTTTAGATCATGAGGATATAAACACATACAAAATCTAGTTTTATTAACGGCACGCTGACGTTAGTTATTTATTAACACTTATTCCATGATTCTAGTTTACTGAAGTGTTTGTAAAACCCTTACATTTTAAGTAACCCCCGACCGAGACTTTACATAATTATGATACGAGTGGTGAAAGTGGCAAAATTTTGCAAGTAGGAAAGGTTATATCGCTAAGCCAATAGGCGCAATCCTAAGAGCAAAAAATAACTTTCACGACGTGTGTCATACATTATTTTTTTACTGTCCTTACTGGCCTTCATTTTATTTTCATGGAAGCATACAAATCACTGAATTGGGTACCACGTTGACTAAGCTGAGTAGCTGACGCGGTCAGACGAAGGTTCTTTGTTTTCTTTATGGCATTCATAGTTTTATCTGAACATTTGAGCTTTGTCTCGCTTTTAAGCCCAGAGCTAAACACAGAACCTTTTTGCACGCTGTGCATGCTCAACAATTAATCTCTTTTAATAGTGTCTGTCTAAAAAATAATTTACGTCCATCTCCGCGCAAGAAGTGTTGGGCGTTCGACATGTAGTGTCACGTCTGGTTAGTTCTCGCAGTCAACGATAGGTCGCGTATGCGTTGCCGCCGCCGCCACGCAAGAAGCACATGGCCCGGGCATCATGGCCGATCACTGGCTGGCGTGGGACAGAATCTTTTCCCAAAATTTTTGAGTTCTTAATATGAGACTTTTATTATTTTAATAATTTTTATTTATTTATTTATTCATTTATTAGATTCAAGTATAATAACTTAGTGCAATGATGAACTATTTAATTGACTCTGTCTCGATTTTATACCAAGTTACTTTCCATGACTTTCAGATTGGTAGTAGTTCATGACTTCATCTATTGATTACATTGTTCAGATCAAGTGATGCACTGAGCCGCCTCTCCCAGTCGCTTTTTCGGAAAGTACAAAATTGCAAATATACGTATTCGAGAATTTATAATGATAATATAAACATGAAACATCCGTGGCACTCTAATACGCATCAGCCAAAGCCTGTTGCTGATATAGAAAGTATTTCACAGGAAGGAGGCAATTTTAGTTGTGATCCCCTTAAATATTTTTGAAATAATACTTTTTAATTGTTCCTATGAAATAAAAATATATACTCATAATTGAAATGCTGTTTTGAATGTAATGAGATCGACATATGGTAATTATTTTGAATACATTGAGTAAAATTACAAACAAAAGTTAACTTTGGGGGAGAGGCCACCGCTTCAGTTTCCCCTACCTGCATTCACCATGCTCCTGGCTCAAGCGGAATCTCAAAATTGTCGGAAACAGCTTGTCTTTTAGTTTTAGCAAGAAGCGCAAGGATAGAGCGCGCCACAAGTTTATACGGGACAGTCCCTAGAAACAGAGGGTAGCGCATTCCTTTGCGCCGCCGATTCCGCCATTTTGTGTCCAGTTGTACCGTGCGGTCTTGCGGGTGAGTTGGAAACCACCAATATACCAAACACCGATGATAATATACCGGAAACTGTCCATAATGTTCGAATGTTTCGATTGTTATCATTTGTCGTTAACTCTAACTCCTGAATGGTGCCTGGCGGGGCTTTAGGGTGAAAGGACATTAAATGGCGGCGGGTGTTCAGGTTGTCATACTCTCTGTATCTAGGGTCTCTAGAATGGATAGAGTCCATAGATACAGAGAGTAGCGCATTCCTTTGAGCAGCCGATTCCGCCATTTTGTGTCCAGTTGTACCGTGCGGTCTTGCGGGTGAGTTGGAAACCACCAATCTACAAAACCCGATGATAATATACTGGAAACTCTCCATAATGCCTTCCATTGTTATCATTTCTTCGTAACTCCTGAATGGTGCCTGGCGGGGCTATATGGTAAAAGGATATTAAATGGTGGCGGCCGTTCTGGTTGCAATACACTCTGTATCTACGGACTCCACGGAACTTGAAAGGTCCTTGCGTCGTTTTTCTCTTGGCCAAGGGAAGGAACGTTGGCACGTACAATCTCGCCCCGTTCGTAGCAGTAATTGCGCCCGGATTTACTGCAGAAATCCTTTCTCTCTGACAAAAACTTGCTATTCGCCCATACGACGCCACTGGCAGAAGAAGCTATTTCCTTGTACATGTGTGATGGAAATTTTTTGCATTGGCATTCGCACACACGAGAAAAAATTATACATTCTCCATGACGCATATCGAGTTCATTATTGGTGCAGCTGCCCATGAAGGCTAACGTAACGATAGTTCACATGTATTTGTTGTGTTGTTGTAATGTTGCGTCCGCTCTATGTGCATATACTATGACATTGTTAAATCTGTCCAGAGTTGAGCGATTGATTAGTGATTCTGGACGCGTCAACAGTTGTCGTCATTGGTCCCGTAAGAACAGAGCTTGTTTTACCGTACGAGGTGAAGCCGACCTACCCGTCGGGTAGGGAGATTTTTCCCAACGAGGTATCTCCAACCAAGCCAGGACATGCTGTAAGCTCCTGTCCGGTCTCCTGGCGTGTGTGGTAGTGTAGTATATGTTAGTGTGTGTGTGTGTGTGTAATGGGTGAGAATAGGACAAGGAAGAGGAAGGAAAGATCGCGCGCGGTCCGTGGCCCGTTTGTTAGGATACTGCTACGGCATTCACCTAGTGGTGATCAGAGGAATCAAGGAAAATTGCCAATCAGAGTGGTGATCAAAGAAACCAAGGAAAATTGCTAATCAGGGAAGCCGGCCGCTAGAATTCTCCTCCAGACAACGACTGAATGCGACCTAGCTATGTAGCTAGTGTGGAAATCTTGCCACCGTCGGGTCTTGAACCCTAGGGCCTTTCGGTCAGAAGCACTGCAGTGACAGTTGATGCTCATTGCCACCTAAGACGCTGTGCATGGTGTTGGAGTGCGGTCAAACGTGATAATCTGTATTCTAAAGGAGTGAAAGTAATCTCTAGTGTGAACTTTGTTACGACCAGACTTGTTCTCCAGATTTTAAATGTCATTGTTTGTGTGCAACCTTCTCTGAATATTTTCTCTTCAATATTAACATGCTGTTTCAAATCGAGAAATAACACTTGCTGTTTACAGTATAAGTGATGAGTAAATGATAAGTTCGACTTAAAGTTAAGCACATCTCTGAGCAGTATTTACTCATTTTAAGTCGTGCTTTACGGCGCCAAACAATCCAAATAGCGAGCGTATTGCTTTCAGCAGTGACAATTGTGAAAACGAGGGCTTTGAAAAGCCTTCTCGTAGGCCGAGGTAGATACGGGAAAAGTCCGAATATTTTGAAGAGTTCCATGAAAGAGGTTTTGGCACCCGATTTCGCTAAGCAAAGATGATAACACTACATGTTTTGGACCTAATTGAAGACCGATTGAAATTTTCAAATTTTCTTCTCAGTTAATTATAAGCATGAGAATTTCAATCATTTTTGGTACGTAACTGCCTTGAAAGTAACAACTTTGTCTAACAACTAATGTTTTGTAGGTTATGTCTAGATGATCCCGTAGCTACTCTCAACTTCAAAGTTTTACATTCGGTAATCTTTCTTGCATTTAATAAAACTTTTCCTTCTGATGAATGTCTATAGTCATTAATAAAAAGCAGATCCTTTTCAATATATTCAATTCAAATTATTTTAATTATATAAAAATTATCTGACACATTCGTGCAGCTCCAAAAATACTGACCGTGAAAACTGGCGACTAAGAAAGGAATTTGAAAATGTATCCACTGAAGGGGTGCAGACGACTTTATTTCTTGAAATGTCAAAACTACCAATAAACAAAATAATGGTGGTTGCAACGAAGCCCATAGCGAAATGCCAGCACGAACAATAGTGGAAGCAGCGATGCTTGTAGAGTGATTAGTGATTCCGGACGCGCCAACTGCTAAAGTCATCAGTCCAGTGAGTGTTAGTCGGTAGTGCAAGTTTCTTCCTCGGGAGGTGGCGGTGATCTTTCCCCGCTAAAAGGTGAGATCCGGGGGAGGGGGAGATCACAGCCAATAAGCAGGTTTTCCCCAGGAATCTCCCACCAGTGGGGCAACGCTCCAGCCACGAAAAGCTCTAAGCTCCCGACATGTGTAGTAGTGTAGTGTATGTAAGTGTATGTGTAAGTAAGGAGTGAGGGTAGGAGAAGGAAGATGAAGGAAAGATCGCGCCCGGTTCTTTTAGATCTCGGTTGTCCGGACGGTTCTGCGCCGTCCGGTCACACACCGCACCACCCGGCATGACCCCCCTCCGCAATTGACGGGCAGCCTTCTGATTGGCCTGCTGTTTCAACCAATCATACTCGCCCCCCCTCATCCATCATACCCGAGCGCGGACTACACCAGCGCAGACCAGCCCTGAAGAAGACCGCGAAATGGTGGTGGAGACGTCGGCTACCCAGCCTGGCACGCGGCGTCACCCGGACAACCGAGATCTCAACTCTGGCTGCGGAAGCATAAGACTTCGTCCGGTTCTTTTGTTAGGGTATATAGTATTACTCCGGCATTCCCGATGTTGATCGGAGAAACCAGACAAAACTACCGATCACAGCAACCGACTGTGATTCCCCTGCAGACAGAAGCTGAATTCGATCTAGCTGCCAAGCTACAGTATCGGCAGCATATAAGCGACTGACAGTTGTCACACATTACTATGCACATGGAACCATCTACATCACAGATAAATTAAATCTCAAAACATTAACACTTACTGAAAGACTATGACACGTTTTGATATCATGTTCATCACTTTCGCCAAAGCCGAACCTTATCTCCTCCGAGAGTTGGTGTGAGTCAGAAGATCAGCAATGCTTAACCCTGGCCGTAAGAAAGTAAACAAATCCTCGCAAGCTGAGTCCTTGAGACCTGGTCACATGACATACCGAGAGAACTGTCAGAGTCGCTTGTACGCTACCGATACGGTATAGTGCGATTTTTACACAGCTGTTCCTCAACTCCCCTATGGCCACGATGGAATATCAAACGGCATTTCACGTCTTTCTCGGTCGTGCTGCTAGATGTCACATGATTGCAAGCACTGCTTGATACGGTCGCGATCATGCAGAATCTAGCGGCACGACCGAGAAAGACGCAAAATACCGCGATATATTCCATCGTAAAGACGGGCCTTGACGCGCCACGTTATAAAATCGCACTATACACTGCGAATAATACTTATGCCCACTTGACAGCCGGGAGTGGGGGAGAACGATGTTGCCACTTACTCGGGCGACAGACACGTGGTCGTTCTTGCGTCAGATCAGCTGCTGAGGCATACACGTTCAAATTATTGTATTTTTGGTAGAATTATAATAATGACAGTAGTTTATTTGATGAAACACTGTTACACAAATTTATCGTAGTCCCTTATACTACTCCCGCCAATGCAAGAAATAACGAGACATTTTTGCAATCAACGCGCAGATGAAAAGTAAGTACAGCGAGACGCGTTTTAAAAAGGAAGAAGCATAGTATTTATTATGAAAGTTTTATAAGAGAGAAGTATCTAAACACAAGACATTCTTGGTTTGAGTACATACTTTTCACCGAACGTTCACAATTTAAAAAAATTGCATGACTTTTCGAAGTTACTGACTTTACCTGTTCTTTACAAGGTTTCCAAGGAGACGTTCTATTGAATTCTTTGGCATACAGATACAAATTATAAATGTTCTTGAAGGTGGATGTACATACACATTGTGTCATAAGTATATCAACCTTTAACTAAGTGACCGTTTTTAAGTAAGCCTTTATCACTAGACGACGCAACCGCTCACACGACGCATAATCAAACAAGTAATGGCGCTCGGTGCTCCTCAATTTTCAGTTCCTTCGCGCTATGATATTTCAATTTTTTCCTAGTAAACGTCGGCAACTCTGTAGTGACATCACAATGTGAAGTCTCTGATTGGATAAAGGAACTCTCTCCTGTCTGCCGGGAGCTGTCAAGTCGGCAGAAGTATTATTCGCACTTTATAGAGTCATCGTGAAAACCGCAACCCCCCAAGCGGAGCTGGAAAGGAACCTCGAGCAGTCCGCGCTTTCGTCCGTGCACGAAGTGTATAATAAGGGGACTCAACTCCGGTGGTGGGGGTAGGTACCGAAAACGTCGGCAGCTACTTGGAAAATAAAACATAACTAGACTTCTTGCACTTCAGCGACAGCACGCTGCGAATGAAAGAACCACGAAGGAACCTGTCAATGGCAGCAAAGCTAAGAGTTTCCGCGGGAAGCAATATTTATTTACGAGTATTATGGGACACGCCCTTGACAATAATGATAATAATCATAATAAATAAATCAATTATTAACAATTTCTCACGTGAATACAGCACAAACTGCGTAAAGAACTGTCAAGAGAGCTGCAATTCACTGCCTTACAATCTTTTAGATGAAAATAACAATGAACCCGATTCGGTTCCAAGTCGGATAGCTCTACAATACTGCCCTTACTACTTCTTTTCTATCTTATTGTCTTCGATTGAGGCACGCCCAAAGACAGCCCCAGCAGTGCCGAGCGTCAAACAGGTGAACATGCACCATCATGCAACTGACCGGCGCCTTCACCCACCGCGTGATGTCGCTGAAGTAGGTAGGAGTCTAGTTTCGTTTTGTTATTTCCCAAGTAGCCGCCGACGTTTTTTCGTACATACCCCCACCATGCCTGCAACAACGGAGTTGAATCTCCTTCCTGTAGACGTCGTGCGTCCATGTGTTCGCTCGCGTCGTCGAGTGCTGCGTGCCGCTTCGAGTGCCCTCTGGCGACCCTCGCCCGCCCTTGCGTGCTGGCGCGCGCCTCCCTCCCCCCCCCCGAACCGCCTACGTCACGAGGAAGCGCCGAAGCCGACGTTCTAAGCGCTGGGATTAATGCTTGATAAGCGCATGCCCTATACTTGGGTTTTGATTTCTTGGCGCGTGAGGGCCTGTGTTCACGATAGAATATCTCTTGACATTTCGCGTATTTCTCGGTAATGCGGTTCCGCTCTACTTGGGTTTTTATTTCTTGGCGCGTGAGGGCCTGTCTTCACCATGGAATATCTCATGACATTTCGCGTCTTTCTCGGTCATGCGGAGCCGCTATACTTGGGTTTTTATTTCATGGCGTGTGAGGGCCTGTCTTCACCATGGAATATCTCATGACATTTCGTGTATTTCTCGGTCATGCGGAGCCGCTATACTTGGATTTCTATTTCTTGGCGCGTGAGGGCCGGTCTTCACCATGGAATATCTCATGGCACTTCGCGTCTTTCTCGGTCATGCGGAGCCGCTATACTGGGTTTCTATTTCTTGGCGCGTGAGGGACTGTTTTCACCATGGAATATCTCTTGACATTTCGCGTATTTCTCGGTCATGCGGAGCCGCTATACTGGGGTTTCTATTTCTTGGCGCGTGAGGGCCTGTTTTCACCATGGAATATCTCTTGACATTTCGCGTATTTCTCGGTCACGCGGTGCCGCTATACTTGGGTTTTTATTTCTTGGCGCGTGAGGGCCTGTCTTCACCATGGAATATCTCTTGACATTTCGCGTATTTCTCGGTCATGCGGTGCCGCTATACTTAGTTTTTTTTTCTAGGCGCGTGAGGGCCTGTCTTCACCATGGAATATCTCATGGCACTTCGCGTATTTCTCGGTCACGCTGCAAGATATCACATGATCGTTACCGTTTCGAGCAGTGCTGGCGATCATGCGACATCCAGCGACATGACCGAGAAAGACGCGAAATGCCGTGAGATATTCAGTAGTGAAGACAGGCCCTCATGCGCCAAGAATTAAAAACACAAATATTCACTACATTTGGAAGTCCCCGTTTCTCACTACGTCTAAATGACGGCAGATGCACCAAATCTATTAATTATCTGCATTTCCTCCAAATTACGTTTCCCAGCTTGGGTGGCTCAAGGTATCAGTGGATGGCACCGCAATGCCTATGACCTGGAAGTCCTAGGGTTCGAGTCCCAACGGCGGCAGGATTTTCGACACTAGATAGAGTTTGGTCGAATTCAGCCGCTGTCTGATGGAGAATTCTAGCGGCCAGCTGCTCTGATCGGTAGTTCAGCGTGGTCTCTCCGATCAACACCAGGCAAATGTCGGAAGTAGTTCCCTAAGAAACGGGCCACGCATTGCGCGCGATCTTTCCTTCCTCTTCCTTATCATATCCTCACCTCTTTTACACACTCTTACACTAACAAGCACTACACTACCACGCATGTCGGGAGACAAGTCAGGAGCGGGTCTCGGGTGGGGAAAATCCCGTTAGCTGACGTGTAGGTCGCCGTCGGATCGCGACATGAACATTTATTTATTGTTATACATAACTTGACGTTTCGACCCTGTTTGGAGTCTTTCTCAAAATCTAGTGTCCAGAATTTGTTTTCGTCGTAGACAAAATGGCAGCGTTTTAATATGGATTTTGAAATGGATTTCGATCCCAAACACGGTCGACACGTTAAGGTATGTATAACAATAAATAAATTGTTATAAAAATACAATGTGTGTTTCATGAAGGTCAATAATCGATTATAAAAAGTAAGCAATGCAACAGACGTATATATTCATTATAATAAAACCTTGGATATTGACCTAACACGTCTAATATGAGCACTTATGGCTTACTCCGGTAAATTCCAGTGTTTTTCGCAATGGGTTAATGTCCGCCCATAATTTGCAAGGAAAACTCTGCTGTGAAGAGAGATTCAACACAGAATCATGAAATCTCAATGTATGTATTCTCAAAAAAACAAACATAAGAGAAAAAATAATGACTCCTCAATCAATAAGAAATTGAAGTAGGTGTATCTAGAGGTGTCGTTGTTAGTAGAACCTTGACAACTTGATAATTCGATATCAAAACACATAAGGAAAACTATTATCTGACATCTTAAATTGTCTTCATTCCTTTACAGTTTCCTTTGCTGTCCGCAATTGGACCACAAGAATATCTAAGTCGAAAGTTTTTATAACTCTAATTTCTTCCTTTTTCCAATCGGAATCAAAATTTCGAGGTCATAGTGATACGCGATCCAACACTACAAGCTGCAAAGTTAACACAGCTGAAAGATATATGTACATTTTGTGATGTACTAGGGAACTGTATGATATGGTTGCGGAGTAAGGAACCAAAACATTGTAAGCAAACAGTCTAGATTGTTCGCATTTGTCATGTTAGCGAAAATGTACATATAGCACGATGAAATATTATTTTATGATGTACCAATAAAAGTCTCAAATAGATTTCAACTAAAATTTGATTTTGAAAATTGTCTCTGGATGTAGGCAACCTAGTGTACTTCTATGCCAAGAGGGTTGCCTACGTTGCAGCTATAAGGCACGTAAACAATTTTGATTCTTCCCATAACATCCGGGCCTATCGGATCTCTACCTGATCCCAAAATCCTTGCATGAGCAATTTGTGCGTCCATATTATTTACTATTTGTGCTCACATTCCCACCTATTTTTTTCAAGACTTATATAACAAGCCTAAATATGAATTGTTGTAGCCATGAATTATTCAACAGGCAACCTAAGCGAATTGTTGGGATAGTGAGTATACTTAGTGGTATATCACTCAATTTCCAATGCTGTAGAAGACGTTAATAGTTCGTATAAAAAGAGCAACTCATGCGTAAATGTTCATGCTTGTTTCCTAATGGGTCATTAACCAGGTATTGTTTCTCCAACACAAGAACAGTTTGTTCTCGTATCTGACGTGCCAAACTGATCCCCGTTGTATGTAATAGGAATGTTGACGGTTCTACATGATTTTTATACGATACCATCGGGTTTCGTGTTGATGGCATCTAAAACAGTAACCGTATATAATGTTCTACCGTGGACAGGAAATTACTCCTTCGCCAAGGGTGCATCAAACACATAAAGTCGGCATACTGAGAAATTTAGTACCTTGTAGATTATGATAAGATGAAATCCACCTTGGTTGAGGTGGCTCAGAGTATCAATTCTGAGGTCACGGAATAAAAGTTCTTAAGTCAAAACTCTTAGTTTAGAGAAAACAAGGGTTAAATATTATTGAGTCAACGCTTCTTCTTCCTACGCTCATCACTATTTCCCAGCGCATTTTTGTCGTTAAGGAGGCAACATTTAAATTCGGTATTTTTACTAAAATAAAATATGGATACTTAACTTGTAGTTTCAGTACTTAACCCAATTTTTCCAAAAATTGACTTAAAAACTTTTACTCCATGACCACAGAATTGATGTCACTGCAGTATCTCTGACCGGGACGTCCTAGGGTTCGAGTCAGGACACTGAAGGATTTTCGACCGCACTCTCTCAAGTCTGAATCAGTGAAAAACTACTGATTGACAGTGACTATTCACTGATGGTGTCAGTTATAACCCTGCCACTGACAATCAGTGAATTGAACTGAATAAATCAGTGAAAATTATGTCCACTTTTGAATCAGTGAAACTTCACTGTTTGAATGAGTGAAATTTGTGACCAACTAATTGAACGTGGCCACTGAAGGATCAGTGAGTGACGGTGGCGCGGCATTTTACCACTGACAACCAGTGAAATGCTGGCGGTCATTTTGAAAAGCTTCGCGTATTCGCTGATTGTCAGGGACACTACACATTTCGACTGAAGATATCAGTCACTTCCGCTCTCACTGATTGAATCAGCGACAATTTCACTGATTCAGATTCAGAGAGAGGTAGCTTGGTCGACTTCAGCCGTTGCCTGAATTCAGACAGCCGGCTCCTCTGATCATTATAATAGACGGTAGTTTCCCGTGATTTCTCCCATCAACAATAGGCGAATGTTGCAGCAGTACTCTTAACAAACGGGCCACAGACCGCGCGCCATCTTTCCGTCGTCCTCCTAATCCAATCCCTTACTTGGGCACTGGCTGACACTTTGCTTACACTCGAGAGACTATCACACATGTCGAAAGACTAGTCGGTAGCTTAGAGTTTGTCCCGGAGGGGTCGGTTCCCCATTGGTAGGAGAAACTTGGTTGGGGAAATCCCGGTAGCCGACGACTAGATTGGCGCCGGAACTCGCCATCCAATGGGGTAATATCCCCGCCACCCTCCCCCGCAATGAAGCATTCACTACACTTGCGGGAAAAATTACCTTAGCCGTTGATGCACTCGATGCACTAATCAATCACGCAATCTGCAAGCGCACAGCAACTCGCAACTCATGTAACCCTCCAACCGACATTATCATTGTGCATAACCTCCGAGACGAACCTCAACTACTTGTCTCATTTCTGTTAGTAAAATAACGCATGACCGGCACATGTGTTATGATATTAACAGTAAAATATGTAAGTAAATACGTTGTTTGTAAAATTACACCGACTATTTCATATTATCATTGTTGATATACAAACGCTTGGAAATGTTTGGTATGTTAATCTGGACACAGAACTAATTCCAGTTCAGAAGCTGTGTTCGTGTACGAAATCATTTTCTTTTACAAAACAATTATACAGGCACACACAAAAAAAAGTTGTCAGATCCAATGATTTGAATGTTTCTCTATGTATTTCGACGTGTTGAGTCTGAACCTGAAACCAGAATTACGCCACCACTCTCCAGTTGTTGTTTTTTTGCGAAAAACACCGTGAACTTGTATTTTTTGTCAGGGTTTGTTGCCAGAAACCACCGTAAAATTGTAAATAGTAAATTTCACAACGTTTTTTCGCGAAAAAAAAGAAGGTGATGAAGCAATTTTGACTTCAGATTAGGATTCAACTCGTTCATGTACTTACAGAAACATGTGTCAAGTCTTCGGGTCTGACAATAATCCCCGAAAACAAAAAAAAAAAATACAATTTAACGGTGGTTTTTCGCAATTAAAAATACTGGAGAGTGGTAACGCAATTCTGACTTCAGATTCAGCACGTCGAAATACATAAAGAAACATTTAAGTCATTGGGTCTGACAACTTTTTTTTGTGTGTGCGTGTTATTTACAAAGTGCCGAATGACTGTGGATCTAACTAGCATCAATCAAATTTAAACGACGTTTTTGGTTAAATTATTGTTTATTCATTACATCCATTCAAATATTCATGAATGAAATTGTTTAAGTGTTTTGCACGCGATACTTTTGCTGCGAAATAGCAAACAAAACACATTGCAAAAAACGAACATTTTGAAAATGAATGCGTAACTACCACACGTTCTGGACACGCCAAGCAGCCGATAAGGTAACGCCTGCCGTATGTTCGCACCCGCTAACACAACGCAATGCTTGCGAGAAATCCCGTCTCACGGTCTCGTTGGCGGCGCCATTGAGGTTTTATTATGCGCTACTAACGATCGCAGGGTGTGGGAGAAAACCCGCTCTCCATCATGCTGGAAATCTCGACAATGATAATTATTCTAGAGATCTATGCATTCCACGGAGGTTGTTGATTCAGTGGAACCTCGATAGCACAAAGAAAGGAATTCCACGGTTTCTACAATTCCGCGTTGGCTGGAACTTTTCGACGTGTCGGGAGTCCAGTCGGGATTTGAGAGCTCTTTCAAGGTAGGGAGTTGTACCAGCGCCTTTCAACTCCCATTGAAGAATACCCAGTCAACGACCAATTGGTTTTTATTAACTAGTGGACCAAAGTTACCAGCTGCCGTCTTCTTCTCTTCTAATAGCTCATTTTCTTAAACAACATTTGATTCTTTTCAAAATAATGTATATTTTCATTAGATAAGGCCAATTAATATGCATTACAAAACATCAGCCGTTTTTTAGGCGTGACAGTATAACATGTGTGATATCTTACGAACAGAAACAAAATGTGACGAATCAACAACTTTCTTACGTTGCAAAACTATGATTGTCACTTTTTCTTTGCTACGAAGGAAAGGAAGTTACACAAATACAAGAATACAATTTTTAATAAAATAATTGAAATCTACGCAGCAACTCATTAAAATCGTTTTCTTTTAATGCATGATTGGTTTCCAACACCCATTTAACGTGGTGGACACCATTACACTCTTCCTTAGCACCTTCTTACAGGAACCAAAATAGGAACTGCTGCCAGTGACACTTAACTCTTGCATGACTGCTGCATGGGTTCGCGGGACGCAAGCAAGCGTGTAATGTTACAGAAGATAGCGTCGATATTCGCGCTTTCTTCAGCGGTTTCTTACATGTATATATTATGAATAATTGAACATTTAGAAGACACTTTTCGTATTTCTCACAAATTAGCCAATTTGTATCTGCGGAAGTTGGGAACCTAGCCTGCAGCTGTACCCGGCGACACTAGCGCCTCCTACAGTATCACCCTGAAGCTTTGTCTCGGGTTTTGATGGAGAGTTGATGGAGCAAGGCCTTTGGCAGAACTCTGCTGGGGAAATATCTTGAGAGGAATAACTCCGCATGACGATGTGTTTGACGACACCGGTTTTCACGTTCCATAGGGGGACGAATACTCACAACCATGCTCAAACATGCACTACATTTACGGGAATAATGACCACAGCCGTTGACGCAGCCGACAATATTATTCACTCCGGCAAATGTCACGATATCTTAAATCTTCGGAAATTCTGGATTTCCGGTGACTCGAATTCTCCTAAAATTCGTATTTATACTAATTATATATCATAATATTATTCCAGGTGTCATTTTGCTGATTTCTTGTTATCCTGTTTAACTCTGCAGGCTTTTTGCCTAAAATGTAAAAAAAGTCACAATCGCCATAAACGTAAAGTAACGTCAAACCATGTGCAAACTCTCTAATGCGCACAATGTGAAAATAGTTCATGTCCCATCCTACCTTCCTCGGCCATAAGGTTCATCCATCTCACCCTTTCAATTTTTAGAACCGAGTGAATGGTGCATTTCTATCCCATGTAACTGACAAGATTTCCGACTCACTATCAGACAAAAACTCGAAAAAAGGTATAGAGGAAAAGGAAGATGTAAAAAAAATAATGTTATAATACGCACGTTAATCATGTAGTTTCTCTGATACACACCACTTCATCCACAAAGCAAGAAACGTCATTTTGTTGTGATCGTTGTAGAGGTGATGGGGTGGTGGCAATGGTGGATTATGTAGGGATGGGAGTGTCGGTGGTGGCAGTAGTATGGTGGCAGCAGTCTGTAGTGTTGAACTTTTTTTTCCCATTCTGGCCCTCATGAAAACGTGCACAGACAATCTCTTCTCCCACACGTCATACACAGTTTTTACTGTTTTTTTTGACCAAATAAACAAAAACTTTTAGTTGGTAGCGTTTGTGTATGGATGTGATGGTGGTAGTGATTGTGTTGAAGGTGATGGTTGTGGTGGTTGTGGTTGTGACGGGGTGGAGGTAGTGGCGGAGGCGGTGGCGGTGATGATGATGATGATGATGATGATGATAGTGGCGGGAATGTTGGTGCCACCTGCAGATGGTGGTGTTGTTGGAATGATGATAGAAGTTGTTGATGTGGTGGTGGTGGTAGTCGTGGTAGTGGTGGTGATTGAAATGATGCTGCCGGTGGTGGTGGTGATGGCATTGGTGGTAGTGGTGGTATTGGTGGGGGAGATGTTGGTGTGGTGGTGATGACGTTGGTGGTGGTAGTAGTAGTGGCAATGCTGGTAGTGGTGGCGATGATGTTGGCGTTGATGGTATTGGTAGTGACAGTGGAGGCAGAGTCGTAGTAGTAGTAGTAGTAGTAGTAGTAGTAGTAGTAGTGGCGACGGTGGTAGTGGTTGGTCGCAACAACGATGTCGACGTCCTTTGAGCTCCGTGGGCAACTGTGTGTGTGTGCTCGCCGCTGATAAGCGCGGCCAAGGCGGAGGCTGTAGGTCACGCGAACAAGCTCTCTGCTTCCGACGACGCCCGAAACGTCTGCACTCCCCCCCTCACCACACCTCCGCGGGATGAACGACCGCGCGCAAAGCTGCTACCGCTGCACCGTCCATCACTCCGCCACCGCCCCCACCGCCCCCTCCGCCGCCACCGCCGCCACCGCCGCCGCCACCGCCGCCACCGCCGCCGCCGCCGCCGCCGCCGCCGCCGCCGCCGCCGACTCCGCCTCCGCTGCCACTGCCACTGACTCTGACAGCACCGCCGCCACCGCCAACGCCCCCACCGCCGTCACTGCCGCCACCGCCGCCACTGCCACTACCGCCACCACCTCCACCGCTGTCACCGCCACCGCCGCCGCCCCCACCGCCACCTCCGCCGCCCCCACCGTCACCTCCGCCCCCCCGCCTTCACCTCCGCCGCCGCGTCCGCCACCACCGCTTTCGCCTTCACCTCCACCGCTGTCACCGCCCCCACCGCCACCTCCGCCGCCGCGCCCGCCACCACCGCCACCACCATCGCCACCGCCGCCACCTCCGCCGCTGTCACCGCCCCCACCGCCGGCGCCGTCACGCGAGCTCGAGGGCGCTGGCACGCGGCGGCGTGCGCCGGGCGCGAGCTGCTCTCGCAAAGAACACGCCGCGGCAGGAGGCTAGCGCACTCGCCTCCGACGACCACGTCAGCGACTGGCTGAATACTTCGGATTTTCTTTCTTGGAGCGTGGGGGGTGCCATCAAAATGGAATATCTCACGGTATTTCGAGTCGTTCTCGGTTGAGCCGCTAGGAGTCGCTGGGGCGGTGCCCCGCTGGTGGGAGGTACCTGGTTGGGGGAAATCCTTGCTCTGTCTTGTCCTATCCTCATCCCTTACTTACACACACTCACGTGGACTATAGTATCACACATGCCGCAAGCTTACAGATTGACCCGGCTGCGGCGGAGACTCGCTGTTGTACATAGGTTTTTATTTCTTGGCGCGTGAAGGTCTGTCTTGAAGATGGAATATCTCACGATATTTCGCGTCTTTATCGGTCGTGCCGCTAGAAGCCGCATGATCGCCAGCACTGCTCGATACATTCGCGATCATGCGACTCCTAGCGGCACAACCGATAACGACTCGGAATACCGTGAGATATTCCATTTTGATGACAACCCCCCACGCGCCAAGAAAGAAAAACCGAAGTATAATAATGGTACTCCTTGTGTTTGTAATGTACGCCATTGTCGTATCTCCGAAAGAGGAATGTGAAATAAAACACTGATAAAAGCACTGATTTAAATAAAATATATACTTAGAGAGGCGTACTTCATGCTGTGCAATGTAGTTAAAAGAAGTGATGCATCAACAGTACATGCTTTCCCGCATTATTTCTAACTTTTGCAATTTTTGGACATTCGGAGAGTTCAACGAAATTTCAATTTTTAAACACTTTTACTCTATCCGTCTTTACACAAATTTTAATAAATAGAAAACTAGTGGTACCAAAACAGCACGTACTTTCTCATCCGTATTTTCTCGCAAAATTATTCAAATGATAGAAAAAATTGTACATGATCTTATTTCAAAATCAATTTTTAAAGAAGAAATTATATCAAGGGATAAATCAAGGAGGAAATAAATACTATTAACTAGGAAATAGTAGGATTTGTTGTAATAATAAAGCCTGATCATTGTAATATTAATAATATAATTAGAACATAATCGAATATCTTAGCGTAAGCATTGCTATATTAATGCAATAATATTACAATAGGAGCATAATCTAATTCCTTTGCATGAGCATTGCTATATTATTAGAATAATTTTACAATTAGAGCATAATCGAATACTTTTGTGTGAGCAATGTCATCATAATAATAATGCAATAATATTACAATTAGAGCGTAATCTAACACCTTCGCGTGAGCAATATTAAAGAGGGTCCATGTTACCTTATGCGGTCTTTGAAAGCTTAGGGGTCATCCATAAATTACGTAACACTAAAGGGGGGAGAGGGACTGAGACAACGTTACGCTGCATTATCAAGATAGGGAAGTGCGTTACAAGGAAGGGGAGGGTAATTGAAAATACTCGAAGTCTGCGTTGCGTAATCTATGGACGGCCCCTTATTGGCTGGCGTGCTGGGCATGCGCAATGCTCTCCATGTGCTCCTATCATGGCCGCGTGTCTGCTGGCGGAATCGCGCGGGTGGCTTATCGAAGGGGCGGAAGCGGGCCCACACAGCGGAGGGAAATGACGGCGCAGAAATAGGACACTCCGAGATGTACCTATAAATAAATAGGAATATCGATATCTTTTACCAGGAGAGGCGGCTCAGTGCATCAACTGATGACACTGCTGTGCCTCTGTCCGAGAGGTCCTAGGGTTGAGTCCCGGCGGCCGCAGGATTTTCGACAACAGCTTGTCAGCTAGGTCGAATTCGGTAACTGTCTGGAGGAGAATTCTTCTCTCATACGTAGTTTTCCGTGGTTTCTCCGATCAACACCCGGAATCACTAACGATCGATCAGTCGATATCTTCTTTTTACGCGCTACAGTATAATTTACTTCTTCATCCGGAATTTTAATATAAATAAATATTTTATTTAACTGTGTCATATAATGGAAGGCAAGAAACGAAAACCCTAGGCCTTTGGGGGGGAAGGCATGCTCCCCCCCTGGATCCACCGCTGGTCGTGACGCAGGAGTATGGGCGCGTGGGAGGGGGAGACGTCACGTTGGCGCCAGGGTGCTTTCCCTTATTCCGGAGAGAAGGAGATTCTACAACTCAGAAAAATAATAACAATGCCAAAAACTGATATCATTTGTGCATTTGGGAAAGAAGTAGGAAACAAAGAGATGTAGCATCAGTTCAAAATCTTTCTGTAATGAACATACACAGGTAAACAATGTGTGCGATCTATAACAAAAAAAATTGTTTATAAAACAAATGTAGAGAGGTTTTGTTAAATTAAACAACTGTATTACAGCGTTCTGTTTCATTATCCGAGTCCAAACCGTAGGCATAATTCCGTCGCAGACACTCCTGGGTCCCCTGGACCTTGCCACCGGGTTGCGTCATTATCCTGCGTGGAATTTTTGGAACTCTGCCCCTGACAGGAATCAGCGGTTGATGGTTTCATCCAATCGGGAACTTGAACGTCCAGACAGTGACGTCACTGTAGCGACATATAAGCTCCCGATTGGGAGGCAGCGAAACAGCTGATTTCTGTCAGGGGAGGAGTTGCGAAATTGTTTGCCGTTGTATACTGAATCAAACAAGTCTCCCCGCTTTCTGCAACAACAATTAATTTCAACCAATGATACAGCAGAATTAAGCCAAACACTTTGCCGGGTTCCGGTAGCCAGTAGAAACAATAATAGCCAGGTCGTTATACACACAGTGCACTTAGTCCAATAGAATAATCCAGAATCTGGAGCAGATACAAAGTCACTGTTATGGAGACGAAAAAGCAAGTTTGTTTTGTTTGTTAGCCAACGCCCATCCTTGGCATGTCAGCCATTCGATGACGCTCTGACTAGTATATTTGCAGTTTTTCCCTCAGCGTGTGGGGATCCGCACGTCCACAATGGTCTGGCGCGTAGGTGGCGAATTTATCATTTAGCATTACGCAGGGGACATGTGTGGTAGACCACGGACGCGAGCAACTTCGTCCCCGCTGTGAATTTTTATTATCATTGTTGCTATTACTATTATTATTATTATTATTATTATTATTATTATTATTATTATGAATACTGAATTCATAATTCATTATGAATGAATTATTATAGGATGGGATAATGGCGAAAGGTGATCGTGGACTTTTTTGAACCAGCCCAGCATTCGCCTTATGACCGCCTTATGACCACGAAACACCCGGTCAAGATGGACGACCCGGGGATCGAACGCGGGTCTCCCGACTGCGAAGTCAGCGCGCTACTCACTGAGCCACTTCGCTCGAAGTGGTGGCTTCGGTGACGAAAGTGCAAGTGGCGGTTGTCGTCGCTGCGTGTTTCCGCGTGGAGTCCCCCCCCCGTCGTGGAGGGGTGGCTGCTTCGTGCCCCTCCCCTACTGGGGGAGGGGGGTGACAGGCCGACCGGTCGCTCAAGGGGTAGCGACGGGCGTGCTTCGATCTCGCCCTGGCGGCAGCCCCGGGCTATCTCCAGGCGTGTGGCGCAGCCGGCGGGCTTTTTCGAGTGCCCGCACGAGGGACGCTACAGTTGCCCGGAAAAGGGTTACAGTGCGAGTTTTACAACTCTGCCCCTCAAGACCCTATGGCCACGATGGAATATTACACAGAATTTCGCGTCTTTCTCGGTCCTGCCGCTAGATGCCGCATGATCGGAAGCACTGCTTGATACGGTTGCGACCATGCGGTATCTAGCGGCACGACTGAGAAAGACGCGAAAAACCGTGACACATTCCAATTGTGAAGACAGGCCAAAGTTACAAAAATCGCACTATATACTTGGTTTTTTTTTCTTGGCGCACGGGGGTGAGTCAATAAAATGGAATATCTCAGGGTATTTCGCGTCGTTCCCCGTTGTACCGCCAGGAGTCGCATGATCGCGACTGCATCGAGCAGTGCTGGCGATCATGCGAGTCCTGGCGGCACAACCGGAGAACGACGCGAAATATCGTGAAATATTCCATTTTGATGACACCCCCCGTGCGCCAAGAAAGAAAAACCGAAGTATAAGCGTGTGTCCCCGAGCGACGTCATCCCTTCCACGCTCGCGGCGAACAGCTCGTCCACGTGGCCGCGAGTGTCGCCTTGATAAGGCCGCCGTTGCCCAGCGATAAGGCGGCGCGGGGTCCGAGCGCCGAGCTGGCGCCCACGTCACCTCTAAATCCACACACCCACACACCTGCGTCACGACTAGTGGCGGATCCAGGGGGGGTCCTGGAGGGCCATGCCCCCCCCCCCAAAGGCCTAGGGCAGGGCTGTCCACCGTAGGACGTATGGCCCACATATCAAATTACAGTTCATCCGTGGACCGCTCCGTAATTTAAGATGGTTTTTACCCTAACTACTGAGATTATACTGAAACAAATATACATCAGATACACCTTTTATTTAACATACTTAATGATTAATATGCATATAACGAGAAAACCAATATACCATTTAATAAAAATAAGATGAACCTGTGCATTTGTGTTGCATTTGATTTCTAAGCAGTAAAAACTTTCAAAACAGTCACGGGCCACACAAAAAGATCCAGAGGGCTGCCAGTTGGAACGTCCTGGCCTACGGACTTCGTTTCTTACCTCCATTGTATGACACAATTAAATTAAATATTTATTCATATTAAATATGTAATTATTTAAACAATAATTTTGTATATTATCATATATACACTACAAAAATAATATAAAATGTAATAATATGTTTACTATTTAAGAATAATCTCTGATCCCCCCCATCTTGCTATCACAACACCGGCTATCCTGACCACTCCCATCCATCATTTCTTGTGCCGCGTTACACAGATTACATAAGCTCTTCCCCTAGTATTATGCTCGTATAAACATCGTTTCTCGAGTTCTGGAATCCCTCGTCTCCATTCATAGCTGTATTATGAATTAAAGGCAGCCACAAGATTTATTGGCAATATTTTACAACCCTACGCTCCAGTGAAAAAGAAAATATTCGTATGTATTTGCATGGAAAAACGAGTCAAAGGATTGGATTAAAGGTAATGCCATTAAACTTACTAACCTCGACGTCTCCTGCTCATGCAGCTGGCGGAATGAGGGCTCAGGAAATCATGCGGCAATTATAACAGTACTCTTGTAGCAAGAAAGTATTCGTGTCGTCTAAATGTCTGGTTATTATTGTGTTTGTTATTGATACTTAAATAGAAAGATATTTTAACGAGAATTATAAAAGTTTAATTGTCAGAGATAGACCGTGTTAAATGTCATTGTAATTTACAGTTGAGTTATATTGAAAAATTAATGGTATTTATGGAAATGAAAGGCTAGAAAGGAGAAATACCTACTTTCAGATCAAATGGAAACACGCGGTAAACAAAAATTCAATTGATAATTCAAATTGTGGAGAGAATCTTCGAGGAAGAACTTACTGAAAATACTTCGTATTTCAATGTTCCAGTGAATAATCTGGTAAAGCAAACTTAAGAAGGGAATTCAAATTGATGGTGGGGAATAATGTTTATAAACTGACATAAAAGTGGATTAAAACCGTCTTAAATCTTAAGTGGCTCACACAAAAGGAAGGGGGCTCTAGGACTTCTCCCCCCTCCCTGTAGGGGGGACCATTCCCCCCCAAATAGGCTTAGGGCTTTCGTTCGCTACCCTCTTTGTCAAAATTGTGTAATTATTTATAACGAACATAAATATTTATGTTCGTTACCCTATATGTTAAAATTATGTAATTATTTTAATATTGCCAATTATCATGTATACACAACAAAAATAATATACAATGTACCGACAATGTATATTATTTAACAAAAACGCTATCATGGCTTCCTCCAAATGATCGGCTGGATATGCCCCTGCTTCCTCGAAGACAATGAAAAAATTTAAAAAAAGCTGTTACTAATTTTCTATGCAAATTGAAATTCATTCAATATATAAATTATTAACATTATCTAAAAGTCAACACATTAAATTACAACTTCTATTCAGCATTAATGAAAAATTATTTATAAGAAAACATCAAGTCGGCTGCACAATATACGCGCAAATGATCTGTCCGGGTGATGCCGCGCCGAAGGATGCGATGCGGACATTTCGAGCACCTTGTCACGGTCTTCCTCAGGGCTCGCCTGCCCTGAGGAAGGCAACGACAAGATGGTCGAAACGTCGCCACCACAGCCTTCGACGCGGTGTCACCAGGGCAGCCAAGATCATTTGCATGACTCTGGCCCCGGAAGCCAACTTCATTGCACACTATATCTGTAGCTTTCCCCAGTGAAAAATCTGGTGTGGCGTCGTGACAGTAAACACACAGACATAAAGAAGTATATACAAGTTTTAATTACAAAATGTACACAAAATGAATTTAACTACCCCGTACACATTTTCCAGTATTTCTCGACCGCTAGCCGCGATCGTACAGTCCTGTAGGTAAATAAAATATATATATATATATATATATATATATATAAAACCAAATAATATAAAACTCTCTGTTATACTCGTATATTATGTATAATAGAGAGGCCCCACCTCGAGTGCACGCTCCTATGGCGCTACTCACGTGACTGACTCACGTGACGTTAAAAAATACAGCTGTACTAAATTCTAACTACACGCATCATATCTGCAAGTATTTTTTACGGCTATTATAATTTTGAAATTGCAATATTTCCAGTTCATTTCCCGTATGGAGGTAATACACAAGACCATTGGGTGCTGGGAGTTTTTCAAGATGAGTATATCATTAACAGCTGCCACAATTTATTGGTAACTCGAATACCAGATACTGTAAGAACATATTTGAACAAAGCTACACATGAAAGAAATGAAGTATGAAAGCCATTTTCAACACAAGAATATAGTTGTAAAACAGTTCACAGCGTCGGGAACGCCACATTCATCTTGTAATAATTATTAAACATATAATTTGCAGGTGTCTTACAATAATAGAAACTTCAAATGTGTCGTAGAGGAGTAGAAAATAAAAGTTTTTGCCACTGAACATGTAATGGCAAGTTCCATCGAATAGAGTTATACACGTTTATACATGCGACATTTGCCCCTTCGTGTTAGGCAACTCCGTAGGCAGAGTTGTTGGGCTGGTCGTGTTCCAAAGCAGTCAAAGAGGTTACAAAGGGTTGGCTAAACATCAGGGGCAAATGCCATATGTAATTCCGTTAAATGCAATTCACCACAATATGTTCATTGTCGAAAAGTGATAATTTTCGACCCCTCGACATGTCCTAGAAGTCTGTAACCATGTGCTGCAGTAAACGCACGAGTCTGTCTTTGTTTTTGTAAACAAACGCTTTGCGATAACAGACTGTCTATTCACTCACAGTGCGAAGACTAAAATGTAACGTCCAGTTCAGTCTCGCAGTTCCTAGGGTTCCTATATGAAGCTACTTTCACTTTTAAAATAATGACTTACGATGCGTAGAATGTTCATGTGTCGAACTACTTTCTAGATTTGTAAAGCCGAATAACAAACTATAGTCTTAAGCGCCACCTGCAATGTACACGACGTTCCCAGCACAGATACAATGATAACGGTTATCTGTTCAAGTGATTTCAAACCTCTTCCACGTCATGTTCGCTGTTGAATTTTGATCCGCAAAGAAAACCGGTACTGCAGTAGTTCATCAACCTCAGGAGAGGAAAACGGGTCAAACTATAGTTAGTGGAAGACTCTGAAGAATATACTTGGGTTGTTTCCGTGGAGAAGTATCTCTGAATTGTGTCTTGAAGATCGGGAACTACACTTCCCAAGGAATGCATAAACAATTGAATAGAGTCATCACGTGAGCGCATCGGGCAGCGGGAAGCGAGACGGCAAATCGCGTGAGGTCACGCGTCACGTTTTTTCACTCCAATGACGTGATTCACGATCTCCAATGACCACCACGAATTTCCTCAGCCATGGAGAGCAAAAATGCATGTTTAGATAATAATAGCGTACCCGTGCGAAAATACCCTCAAGCTACACCCCACCCGCTTCCTTATTTTTCTATTTCCATATTAAGCCTGTGATATATATTTTTCTTCAAGACCCTTTTATCTTCTGTCGCTTGTTCTATATGTCACCTTGTAATTGATATTGACCCTTGTCAATACAAACTATTCTTATTTCACTTTATTATCGAGGGAAGAGGTACACCCGTGAAATTCAATCGCATAGAATATTAAGTAATTAGTAATTTCATATACACCTGCAGATTCTACAGGTCCTGTTCAGGTGGGGGTAAAATCGAGAAGCGTCGATTTTAATCGATTAACGCGGTAAAATCGAGAATCAAAAAATAGAATGGTCAAGAATATCTCATACTTTAGATTACGGTGTGAGGAACGTTTCTTTGAGGTCTTTGTCCTCAAACTTTTAGTTTTTAAGTCCCTAGTCCCTTCGTTTGGGAGTTATTTAACGACATGGATTCACAAATCCTTACGTGAGTTGCGGGTTGCATTTTACATTATTATTTAGCTGCGTTGTTTTTAAACAAATCCTTCATTGTTTTAAAGCCAAAGTGCAATTCTGTCTCCGTGAAATTCTCTTTCTTTAGAGACCTCATTTATAAAGATTGGTTGCGTTTGAAGCCCGCAAAGGGAAGGTATACTACTGAAATAAAATAGGAGACGATATTTATCAAATTTGTTTAAAAATGGATGTTTCGGGTAAAATATTGACCAAATTTGGTCACAAACTGATGTTTTGGTAGATTATTTAACATCTTTGTTTACAAACTCAAGTTTTGGCAATACATTTACAACGGTCGACACCAAAGTTTCGTAGTCTGGCAAGTCCAATGTTCAATTCCCAACGGAAACGTACTCTAGAAAATGATTGAGGAGGTGAGTTGGACGGTACCGTTTCACGGGTAATAAGAAGCCAACTATTCAGGTGGAGCGGTTCAGTGATTTCTTTCTATCAATTTCAGGCAGCTCTGATGTAATAATTATTGTAAATTATTGAAAGATTGTGAACTTTTATTAAGTCCAATTGCCTTTATTGTCCAATGCCATTAAATTATTATTGATAAGGCACCTTTACCGTTATTTGGCGAAAATGTCCAATTCAATTGTTTCTTTATGATATTTTTTTCTTATTTTGCTGTTCTTGTTTGTCGCTTAATAACAATTTGCCTACAACGTTGTTAGGAAACCATCCAGACCGTATTAGTCAGTTTACGGTATGTTTCACAAGTATTCAATGAATAAATGTTTCGTAAATGTGCGAATTTATGGAGGAATTTCCGTGAGCAAGTTTCATTATAAACTACTTCCATTTTCTACATTTTTGTTTAAAAAAAAGCATTTACTCATATTCATAAGCAACCCTAATACTGGACTAACTGGGAAGTTAAGAACATCTTTGCTATTCATTAGGCCACCCGTTTGTTGGCATACGATACCTCAATTCCAATACTAAGAGGGCGTCCATAAATTACGTGAGACCATTTCGAAGGCCTCCCCCTTCTAATATCACGTGAGAGTTTTAAAAATGCGTATTTTTAACATAAATACGTTAATTAGTGATTGATTGCGTTGGCATTTATTTAAAAAACAAAATTTGCTTAATTACGTATATTATTTAAGACTAGATATATGACTAGCTTTTAGAAAATAGAGTGACTGAATTACAAAGAATATTTCTGCTCTTCTAAAAACGGTGCAATAATTCATTGTAATTCCGTCCACGGGGACTCATGTGAAATCACATGAGTGGCTGCTGGAACCAACATGCCCATATGATTTTCCGTAAATTCATCTGCTTCTTCAACTTCGCTGTGATTCAACCACTCTAGTGTTGTCTCTAGACCGTTGTCTCTTGCACAACAGAAGCTCGGTAAACTCGATGTGTTACGATTCGTGAGAATCGTTCTTACACGCAACACTCACCGTGCTGGATAGTCGGATTGACTTGAGATTTTACCAGCTTGTTCAGCACCTTTCAAAAACCCTACATACTAATTTTTACGTGCTATGAAGCATTGCAAGTAAGTGGTTTAGCGATAATTAGTATTGGGACCTTTCTTGACCTTACCGACCGTAGAAGGGAGGAAACGCTGCTCGCCGCTGGTTCTGCGGACGTTACTCATACACCGCGCTTGCACTATCAGCCTGGCGGCATGGTCTCAGTGACTCGGAGGGCAGGCGGGGTGACAAAAACGGGTGTTTACTTTGCAGGTTCAGATGGAACGAACGCGCTTGGAATCTGACACCGGCTGATAGACGCCGCGTAACGTTCCTAGCGCTGCCGAAGCAACGGTTCGCCCGCTGCGGGAAGCGCGAAGGTCACGAAAGCTCCTGATACAAAATGCCTATAAAACGCTATTTATAATATTCCATAGCCCTTCAAAATTTGCGTGTATAGGTTTTGCATGGTGTTACATCAGCTGGTGAAATTCCATGTCAATCCGAGTATCCAGCACGGTGAGTGTTGCGTGTTAGTGTGCTGGTGCAGCTGATGCACTGTGGACCACACATCGGTGCTCTGTAGCTCTTGTGATGGATGAAAAGTAGGCTGTTTAGTACTGTTTTTAGCGAGAAAAAAGTGATGTTTGCCGAGACACCCCCCCCTCTCATGTAAGATTAGGTGAGACTCGCTCGACCCCTCCCTCCTAAAGGCCTCTAATTCATGGATCGACCCTAATACGATAATTTTTTTTAGAAAATTTAGGAAAAGGTATGAAACAATGAACTTTACTAACAACCAGCCAAAGACTTGACAAGAAAGATACATTGTCCCAGGTTGAATATTAAAATTAAAATTCAAGGAATGCTAATGTACACACTAACAGAAAGTTTGTTAATGTGCATTTAACTTACATGGGCTAGTAAAATGAAACAATATATTCGACTAAGAATGTTGATAAGATGAAATTGCGACCTATCGCTTTTGACGCTATTATATTTTGATACAGGCGCTGAGAGCCATTATTTCAAAACAGTTTTTCTTTCATGCAATGTGATTGTAGATCAGCAACTACTATTATGTCGAATTCTTGCATAAAAGTTATGATATAATGAACTTTGCGAAAATGTTTTTTCTCATTGAAGTCGAACACAATGACAATCTGGAGCACGGGAAAAATTATCTTTACATCTAGTACCCCTTACGCGGGGCAAATTACGCAAACTCTTTGTTCAGTCATAAGCAGAATGTCTGAGAATGAATGTTAGAAATTTCTAGGACAGCTCGGCCGGGGAAGGGAAGTGGAACAAGATCAATTTTGTCAACGAACATGGGGGTGGCAATTACACATGTGTTATTTATTCCTGGGAGGTAGTCAACTAATACTCTACTGGTGTTTGAGAGTCACACGGTCTGACGTGGATGAGATTTCGCGACCCCGAGTAATAGCGAGTGATTCATAGATTTTTTCGGCGCGCCGATTATTAAGATTATTAGTCCCGTCAGTGTAGTGCGTGTTTTTTGATCGCAGGAGGTGGCGGTTATCTTCCTCACAGGGTGGCGAGATCCGGGGCCAAACTACAGGTCGACGTCCAACCGAGAATCTCTCACCAGCGGGGCACCGCCCCAGCCGGGACAAGTTCTAAACTCCCGACAATGGTAGTGTAATGAATGTGTGTGTAAATAGGGGTGGGTGGGGGAAGGACAAGAAAGGGGAAGGAAAGATCGCGCGCGGTCTGTGGTCCGTTTGTTAGGGTATTGTTTCGGCTTTCGGCTGGTGTTGATCGGAGAAACCACGGAATATTACCGATCAGAGCAGCCGGCCGCTAGAATTCTCCTCCAGACAGCGACTGAATTCGACCTAGCATCTGGCTAGTGTCGAACACCCTGCCACTGGACTGGAACACCAGGAACTCCCGGTCAGAGGCACTGCAGTGACATCAATTGATGCCCTGAGTCACCTCTGCCTGTTCTGCACGGAAATTAGTAATAATTTGTTGTTTGTTTTCCAACGCCTTCCCTGTTAGCCATTTGGTGACGTGCTGACCAGTCTAGACGTGCAGTTTCCCTCAGCGTGTGAGGATTCGCAGGTTCAGAATTGTCAAGTGAGTAGGTGGCGAAACTGTGTTGCTCATTTAGCGTTACCCAGGAGACAGGTGTGGTAGACAATAGACGCGAGCAACTTTGTCCCCGCTGTGAATTATTGTAATTGAAGTGATAGGGTGATGTTGAGAGGACTAGGATAATGAAAGGAGGAGGTAGGTGAGGTAGTGAAAGGTGAGAGATGTTCGTGGGATTTTTTTAAAGCATCCCAGCATTTGCCTTATGACGACGGGAAACCACGAAAATCACGGTCAGAATGGCCAGCCCGGGGATCGAACCTGGACCTCCTGATTGCAAATCCAGCGCGCTACGCGCTGAGCGACTTCGCTTGGTAAAAGTTAGCAATACAGCGGGACGTCGATTATTCGAACGTTAATCATCCGAAAGTCAAATATCCCAACTAATATTTTCTCGGAATAATTATTTTTTTAAATTAGGTAACGTGTACTATACGTATTCATTTTCGTACGTAATACTGAATATTGATAATGATCCCCGATATGATTGACAGTGATAAAATGTTGACAAAATATTTTTCTTTAGTCAATCATCTGACTTCAGTGAACTTTGACAAATCCAACAATGAATAGAATGTTTATTATTAAGAGAAAAACGGTTTTCACTACCTTTCAGTGGAAGATAACTAACGATAGAAAACCGATCGTAAATGCTTAACAGCTGTCACTCGGAATATTCATTGTTGGTACACCGCTGTTTAGTGCAACAGTAGCCTATATAGATATTACGTTCGGTTTTCCGAATTATCGAATATCCGCACTAAGCCTGGCCCCAATTAGTTCGGATAAACGACGTCCCACTGTACAGATACCGGCGGGCAACGCGCGCCGTGCACTTTTGTTGGTTATTAGAATAGCCGCCTTGTGTGAAGGCATGTGCCGGAGAGGTGCTAAGTGTGCCGAGCCACCTTGTCTGAGGGCATGTGCCGGAGAGGTGCTAAGTGTGCCGAGCCAGGGCATGTGCCGGAGAGGTGCTAAGTGTACCCAGCCATTTGTCTAAACCTGCGCCGGAGAGGTGCCTAAGTGTGCCGAGCCACCTTGTCTGAGGGCATGTGCCGGAGAGGTGCTAAGTGTGCCGAGCCAGGGCATGTGCGGAGAGGTGCTAAGTGTACCCAGCCACTTGTCTAAACCTGCGCCGGAGAGGTGCTAAGTGTGCCGAGCCACCTTGTCTGAGGGCATGTACCGGAGAGGTGCTAAGTGTGCCGAGCCACCGTGTCTAAGGGCATGTGTCGGAGAGGTGCTAAGTGTACCGAGCTCACCTTGTCTGAGGGCAGATGTCGGAGATGTGCTAAGTGTGCCGAGCCACCTTGTCTTAGGGCATGTGCCGGAGAGGTGCTAAGTGTACCCAGCCCTTGTCTAAACCTGCGCCGGAGAGGTGCTAAGTGTGCCGAGCCACCTTGTCTGAGGGCATGTACCGGAGAGGTGCTAAGTGTGCCGAGCCACCGTGTCTAAGGGCATGTGTCGGAGAGGTGCTAAGTGTACCGAGCCACCTTGTCTGAGGGCATGTGCCGGAGATGTGCTAAGTGTGCCGAGCCACCTTGTCTTAGGGCATGTGCCGGAGAGGTGCTAAGTGTGCCGAGCCACCTTGTCTAAGAACATGTGCCGGGGAGGTGCTAAGTGTGCCGAGCCACCTTGTCTAAGGGCATGTGCCGGAGAGGTGCTAAGTGTGCCGAATCACCCTTGTTTAAGGGCACGTGCCGGAGAGGTGCTAAGTGTGCCGAGCCACCTTGTCTAAGGGCATGTGCCGGGGAGGTGCTAAGCGTGCGTGCGCGAGGACGAAGGGGTTCTAGGTCGTGTCCATGGCGACGCCCCTCGCTGCCGCGTTCGATATCCAGCCGAGAGGCCGGCGGCGGCGAGGGCGAGGGGGGAGGGTGGGGGTGGGGTCGACGCCCGGGCGCACCCGCTTCCTTCCTCCCCCACTCCCCCCTTCCCTCCCCCGCGCACACTCAACACTTCGCAAACGATGCTGAGCCTTGCGCTTAGAAGGAGGCATTCCACGAGGAGAGACTGCGGAAGCGTATTTCGAGAGGGGTTGCGAATTTTTAAATGTTTCTCAAGCCTCCGAGACGAGCAGAATAAAATCAAAATGCTTTTTTCTTATGTACTTCTACTCTTTAGGTGGGCAACAATTCTGTGGTCACGGCGTAAGTGTTCTTAAGTCAAAAATCTTTCTTTGGAGAAAACAAGGGTTAAGTATTATTCAGCCAACGCTCCTTCCTAGGCTCAACGCTATTTTGCAACGCTTTTTTGTCGTTAAGGAGGCAACATTTGAATTCGGTCATTTTAGTGAAATCAAATATAGATACTAAGTTGTAGTTTCAGTACTTAACCCAATTTTCCCAAAAATTGACTTAAGTACTTTTACCCCGTGACCATAAAATTAAATACTTATTTGTATTATAGATCATTTTGTATTGAATCTGAAAATTACATTTTGTAATACTGGAGAAAAAATATATTTTAATTATCGTGACAGTATTTTTTAAGTAATGCTATAATTATCTGTTTATTTTATGTAGTGTGTTTGTGCTATTTCTTTTTGTACTACATGAAGATAAGCAGTTTTACTAATGAATCTGCAAGACATTTGTTTCTAATTGTGGGATTGTTTAGGCGAGGAGAATTGTTTAAGTAGTTTTCACGAAAGAGGCTAAATTTAAAATACGGATATAAAAGTTAAGTGAGCAGCGCAAGCGCCTAAAACAAGGAGTTTCCAGGAATACTGGAAACCCAATTCCCACGGCTTCTGCTTATCTTTGATCTCTAGATGTTAGTGGATAAGTCACATACAGCAATAGGTTGTAACGTGGAAACCCTGAATACACATTTATCTTACGCGTTGGTATACAGAAACACACAGGGTGAAGTCGACTGAATCAATTCTGTCCACTCCCATGTAACACAATGCATGAGAGGAACACACATAGACAGAAGGTTAGCCGTAATAGGTATTACAGCAGTGCTCAAAGAAACTGCATCACCTACAGAAAATGGGATTTTGTATTTTCCTAATCCAATATGCTCTCAAAAATTGGTATTCATATATTTTATATAATTATATGACGTTTCTGATTCTATAACCTTCATTACACATTCGACTTCTGCAAATATAGTGGTGTATTTTCAGGATTATATTGCAGATTACAATTGTGAGCGAGCTGATGCGGTTTTTTTGAACCCTACTGCATACGTGTTCGTTTTTTGACCCCCGCTCCTTTATTAACATTAATTAAAATCAGAATAAATTTAGAATGGAGTGTTGTTGACAACATTTGATAACCAGAAATAATCGCTCCCGTGAAATAGAAACTTAGCATCGAAAAAGAGCAACATGTGTTATACAATAGTACTGTCGACAAAATAATGAAACTCTCCACTCCTCTCGCATTTAGAGAAAAGAGGGCTCACGAAAAAGGGGCACAACAATGCCTTTCTGAAAAAATTCATTCTTCACAGTAATGTATGTTCATTAATCATATTGTTCAATAACACTTCCTTGGAGTGCTGCAATTTCTGAATTACTTGTCCGTTGAAGATATTAGGTTCACGTCAGCAGCAATTTCAAACATGTTTTCGGAAGCGTATGTAATGTTGCCAGCACTGAGAAGGGTATATCATTTACAAAGAGCTCTATCCTCAAAGGGGATCGGAGGCAATATTCAAAAGCAGGATGGAGTCCTCGTGAGGTAATAAAGTACGTCGGCATCAATAAAATACATCCAGAAATACTGACATGTCTTTAAGGAACAGATTTCATTAAGTCTGTCGTCATAATTGTAGTTGTGGGAAGACTCCGAAAAAGTTGGCTTTCATTAAGGCTGGGAATATCAATTTTGGAGAAAATCGGCTGAACGGTTTAGCCGCTAGTCTGTTCACAGACGGACAGACAGACGGACGGGCGGGCGGGCGGACGGACGACGTGTGGGCGGACGTGTGGGCGGACGGGTGGGCGGACGGTCGGGCGGACGGCGGGCGGGCGGGCGGGCGGGCGGGCGGGCGGGCGGGCGGGCGGGCGGGCGAGCGAGCGAGCGGGCGGGCGGGCGGGCGGACGGATGGACGGACGGATGGACGGACGGACGGACAGATGGACGGACGGACAGACGTTTTGCGGTATCCAGGACAGCATTACATAGCTTTCTCTTCACTCCGTAGCAAGAAAGTAAAACCCTCTAGGATGTACGGGGTCACCTAAACTTCCGTGACTCGACTGGGATTCGAACACACCACTGGAATTTTATAATCTCCAGAATCCAAGTGAAGTGGGTATTGAATGCAACATTCAATTTCATTATATTTGTGACGAAATAACGTTCTGTTGAAGATTTGAAATATCCGCCACAGGAGTACTTTTGAAGTACTACGGGAATACTTCGCTGCTACCCATCGTGCAATCTCTACCGCTCCCCTTTCCAAGCCATTGGAAACGATTGATTAAATCACCAAGCACATGAACCGTACTTCCGGTAAAGCCAATCGCTGGAGGAGCAGTGATCCACACCGATACACTGGCCTCTATTTATAAATGGATAAGAGACTTCCAGATCCAAACAATACCTACCAAATATACAATACCAAAAGTAAAGCAGTACACAGGTAACTCGGTGGCCACTTTAATAACGATTTTTTAAAAAATTATATAGTATTTAGTAATAATATTTTAGTAAATTATATTTGTAATATACTATACTTCTTGGTAATAATATTTAGTAAAAAAAACTATATACTAAATACTTTACAAATGGCGTCGTATACGTACTATATGTGACGGGCAGCACCTGCTTTAAGCTTTGAAATCATTTACTGCATTTACTGCATTCGTGCTTATATTTTCAATCAAGCAATGAATCATTTCCATGAATGAGAGCTAATGTAAATATTTTATAACAAGACGAGTTTACTTCCGTGCTATAGCAACTATTTACAGCGGAAAAATAACTACTGATTAGCATATACAGTCTTGCTTCAACATAATTTTCCAGTCCAACAAGTTTTTTGCAAGATTTTTAAACCCAAGTTACTCCAGGCAAACCGTATATTCTATGATTTATTAATTATGACCCTGGCAAGTATCAGCTCTGGATGGTTTCATCCAATCGGGAGGTTTTATATCGCTACAGTGTCATCACTGTGGTGACGTTCAAGCTTCTGATTGGATGAAACCGTCAACAGCTGATACATGCCAGGGGCACAGTTGAATAAATCGCAGTACAACTCACCGTCTACATGTAACGTTGTGTTTGACAAACTTCGAAGATCATGCAAGATCTGCGACAGAACTTCACGTTTGGACTAATCATAAAGGAAATTTGTCATTAAGATGAAAAAAAAAAACATGTTCCCTGGAACAATGGCTAATCGATCATCACGGCCCTCCGCTACTAGAAATGGTTGATTAATCGACCACGAGGGTCCTCTGCTACTAGATAATAATTGATTAATTGTGTTTCGTGGCACGACGAGTGGAATGAAGTCAAAGGACGAACACAAATACAACCGATGCCCGAGGCGGGACTCGAACCCGTGAACCTTCAGTCCGAGATCGCTACGATACTACTGTCATAGCGATTTCTGCCACCCGGGATCGGCAAGATGATGCGGCTTCATTGCGTACTTCTCTAGCAATCTAGCTACTTTCGAAAGGGCGCCTCCGTCGGGACTCGAACCCAAGACCCTCCCGGTCAGACACACTGCAGTGGCAACAGTCGTTTCCCTGAACCATCTCAGCCGGTTCTAGTTGAAATTGCAACTGGGAATTTCCGATACGTTTCGTATTTCCGATAAGTTTCCTATTCCTTGGACTTTCCACGCCCAGAGGGGAAGCAAACTGTCGGAGAAACCCCCGGGGGTGGGGGGGAGGGGGCGCGCAGGAAGAGAAAATCGTTACAGGAGGCGCTGGACTCGATGGCATCGCCCCCCCCCGTTACCTCCGCTCGCGAGCCCGGCCAAAGCCTCCTGCATAAATGACGACTTTCGACGCGATGCCCGGCGATAAAATACACGGGCAGCAATACCTGCAACACGCTATGCTGAGCGTTGGAAAACAACGCACTTGGGAAACGTGCCATACTGACACACTTTGGGATGAGGTTCCACGTAGCGTAATGGAATACGGAGCTAGTTGTTGATATCTAGAGAAAATTGAACATAATTATTTACGACGAAGGTATCGTAAAATATCGATACGTGTTACGATATTAGTATCTTACGTTTTATCCGCGTTAAAACGATAATTTTCATTTAAATATGACTAAGGCACCTAATTCATGGCACCAAAGCCATGAATTGTGAAGGAAAACAACACTCATCTCCATTCCGTAATGTTTCACATTATAAAGTCAAAGTTGATAAAAAAATACATTAGAGTGATCATGAAACAAGCATTTATGACACTCACAGCTCGCTCAATCGAAATTGTTAGAACAGGGCAGGTACGTCTTTGTACACAGAGTGTAATGTACTGTAATGTACACAGAGCGGAGAGTCGGGGGAAATCAGGGGAAGTCATTTAATGAAGACGTAAATAGATTTGGACACGAACATAAAATTAAAACAAGGATACATAGATGTGTGCCATTATCATTCATAAACAATAAACACAAGATTAGAATAATTTATCTGTAATAATTTATAGCCTTTTTCCTTTTATTGCATTACGGTAAAAATACAGAAAGTTAATAAAGGGCAAATAGATGTGAAAAATGTGTAATTAACGTGAAGGTAAAAAAGTGAGAAGATGGGATACAAAAGACAAATGTTTTGAATGAAAGGCTTCATTGATAAGATATTGAGAAGATTAAATTAAGAAACAGTGCAGTGAACTGAAAGTGAATTCATAATGTAGTACAATATATTTATTCTCCAACATCGACTATTGATAAGATCATGACAAGAACTCGTATTTAGAAGGTTACATATTTGCTTTAAGGGAATGAGGAAATTTTTTGCTCGTGATTTGAAACCACAAAATATCATGAAAACCGTAAAATAATTTAACCTAAAATATTACAAAAAGATGGTTTATTTTAAAGCCGTTTTGCACAGAAATTACTCAAAAAAGCTATATGGAAATTAATAAAACTTTTTGTTTATTTTGTCTCATTTAGTAGCGAAGAATGACGGGCAAAAACCCATTATGTGAATTATAATAAATAAAAAAAATGATTGAAAAGATAAAAAACACATATGGAAAACAACTGATCACTTCTTTTTTAATTTTATGTTTGTACCATTCTCAGCTTACACAGTTTTCAACAGTTAGGAACAGAGTGTAGGCATAATTCGACTAAATGTTTTAAAGTGGGAGGCTCCAGTACCACAGATATGTTCCTAGTAAATTAACTCCATCCTATTCCACTTGGTGTGATTACAGAGAGCGGACTACATGAGGTTTAATAGACGCGACCCTATTCATCTACTCATTGGCGCATTTGCTAGGCACGAGATCATTGCACTTTTAATGCTTGCCGTTTAGCGCTCAATTGAAAAAGGCAGGATGTCGTTCAGTTACAGTCTCAATACTGGACATGACATCCTCTCGAAGCACCTTTGCCCATTTGGCATGCATAACTTCCGCATACATCCCACATGCACGACACTGCCGCACGGTCCACAACGAAGTACACTGGACTCCGGTTATAGTGAACTCGGATATAGTGAACCCTCGGGTATAGTGAAATTAAGACCCTGATCCCGTCTCACTTACATTGCAAATAAGCATAAGAAGATACCCGTCGTCACGTGTAGGTCGGCACTGGATCTCCCGATGGAGCGGGAAGGAATACAGTCCCTGAACCCAAAAAAATTCACTTCATCAACGGAACTAACAGCCAAAACATTAATTAATCAATTTACCATTCAAGAATCAGGAATTTGAATTTTTTGTTCTCGAAATTTTCCCGAGTACGAATCATATCGAATGAATGCTAGGCGAAGGGAAGAGAAGATCCCAGTGCAGGGGGATGGCGGAAGCGAGCTGCTGTACGTCGCGTCGTCCGGCGTGCGCAGCTGGGCCGGAGGTATCGATCAGCGGACGTCTGCGCCAAGGCCACGCGTTCGATGCGACATACTGAACGGCGCCCGTCCACCCACGCCACGCCACGCCACATAAAACCACGTCACGCCAAGCCGTGGCCCTCCCCGCCCCACCACACCCGGCAGTCCCCGCCCCACCCTGTGTCGCGCCATGCCCCACACCACGCCATGCCAACGCCAGAACATGCCACGCGACGCCACCTACGCCACACTTGAATTGCGTGCACTGTGTGTTTTTGGTATTAATCCTCTGGTGGACATTTATATGCGGATATTGTGAAGTCTCGGATTGGTGGCGAAGCTCTTGAGTCAACGGTTCATATATCTGAATTTCAAGCTGTCAACAGATTCTAGATTGTTATTGTTGACTTATTATTATTATTATTATTAATATATCTTAGGCTGTATAATGCTATCTTCGGCTGTAGCATATTCCGGGTTATCCCCGATCAGGGCCCGTCTGTTCAGCTCCTGATCACCACCGGCTCGCATGCTGTCACCTCCAGCGGTGGCTCCGAAGTTGCCCTGGCGATCCCCAGGCAGCGGCTTATTTTCCGAGGCCTTACGACGCACATTCCGTGTCTCCATATTTCTATGGGTGTGCCATCGCCCTGTTTGCCGCCAGATTTTTTGACGTTGCCCATCTCCCACGTGGCTAAGTTCTCAATTCCTCGGACGTAAGGCTGGACTTTGAGAGACTTATTAATATTATCATTAATATTATAATTGATATTATTATTATTATTATTATTATTGAAGTGATAGTGTGACGATGAGGGGTGAGAGGACAAGGATGATGGTAGGAGGTGGTAGATGGGGTGGTGGGAGGTGCGAGGTGTTCGTGGCCTTTCAGTAGAAACCATCCCAGCATTCGCCTTATGACCAAGGGACACCACGAAACTTCCCGGAGGATGGCCGGCCCCGGGGATCGACCCCGACCTCCCAACTGGAATCCAGCGCGCTACCCACTGAGCCACTTCGTTCGGTATGGAGCGCCCGGCCAGGGCCTTTAACTCCATATAACAGGGTGGAGACCATTATAGTGGCGCGCTCTCCTGCAGCACCTTCTTACAGCAACTAAAATACGAACTGCTGCCACGATACTTCAAACGTGTGTGGCTGCTAAGTAAGTTTCGCATTACGCTCAAGCAGGCGCGTCATGCTACAAAAGATAGCGTCGATGTTCGCGCTTTCTTCAGCGGTTTCTTATATGTATATATTATGAATAATTGAACATTTAAAAGGCACTTTTCGTATTCCTCACAATTTCGCCAATTTTTAGTGGCGGATCTTGGCAAGCCTGTACCCGGCGAACACTAGCGCCTCCTATAGTAGCACCGTTTAGCTTTGAAGAGTTGACGGTGTAAGAGATATAGGTGGGTTCACTCCCGGGGCTAAAACTGAAGCTAATGTGAAGCTAGTTCTCAACAGTTCTCGCTATGCAAGCGCTGCGAACGGCTTGGACATTTTTGGGACAAGATGGTGATCCATTTATAGCTTTGTAACCTCTGGTGGAAGCCACTAAATCGCGAGACGCCATCACGAATGCCCAACTCGGATAAGCGAGGAACTAGCCTCAAACTGGCTTCAAAAATTTTGTCCAAAAGGCGGCTAGTTGACACACCTATATCTTACACCGTGGAGAGTTGCAAGTCCCTGGAACCCGCGCCCCTTCTCGCCGAGACTGCTAAGGCTTCGCGTGGCGGTCTCTGGCGGTCGGGGACGCGCGTGCCTGCGCTCCAGCATGCACTTCCGCCTCGCGAACGGTGCGTCCAAGAAATGTTCCTCCTCCACCCCCACCCCCACCCGCGCTGTCCCCGGAAACCATCTGCGCCCTCGGTTGCCGCCTCTCTGAGAGCAGAGGAGCGCTTACTTCAATTTAGGCATTGCTGCACTTCAAGGTCACTAGCTGGACAGAGACACAGAGAGAGACACAGAGAGAGACACAGAGAGAGACACACAGAGAGAGAGACACACAGAGAGAGAGACACACAGAGAGAGAGACACACAGAGAGAGAGACCACACAGAGAGAGAGACACACAGAGAGAGAGACACAGAGAGAGAGAGACACACAGAGAGAGACACAGAAGATAGACATAGAGACAGACACACAGAGACGGACACACAGAGAGAGACACACAGAGAGAGACACACAGAGAGAGACACACAGAGAGAGACACAGAGAGAGACACAGAGAGACAGCGAGAGACAGCGAGAGATAGCGAGAAGACAGCGAGAGACACAGAGAGACAGCGAGAGACAGACAGAGAGAGGCCAAAGAGAGACACAGAGAGACAGCGAGAGACAGAGAGAGGCAGAGAGAGACGCAGAGTGAGAGGCAGAGAGAGAAACAGACAGACATAGAGAGACAGAGAAAGACAGAGAGAGAAAGAGAGAAACACTGTCATCCAATCGGGAGCTTCGTTAGACCTCAATTTTTTGGTATTGAAGCTCCCGAATTGATGACAATGTCCCCCTTTCTTCCACCTCATGACTTGGAGTGCAGCTATGCTTAAATCGAAGTACAGTTGCATGTCTAGCGAGTACCATACTGCTTGCTGGCTAGAGAGCTAGGCCGAATTCAGACACTGTCTGGAGCAGAATTCAAACTGTTAGCTGTTCTGATCGGCAGTTTTCCGCGGTTTCTCCCATCAATACTATGCGAGAGCCGGAGTAGTATCATAAGAAACGGGCCACGGATCGCGCGCGATCTTTCCTTCCTCTTCCTTGTCCTATCCTCACCCTTACTTCCACTTACACTACCACCACATGCCGAGAGACCAGTCCGGGCCCTGTCCCGGATGGGGCCTTGCCCTTCCCTCGGGGAGGAATACCACCCGGATATACTATGCACTACACATACGGGACCAAAAACCTTACCATTTGTCGCGCTCGGAAATAAATAATCCATCAATTAATCGAATCATATTTTGCTCAGCTTCGAAAACTTAAGTTGCGATCTCTGAACAACAAATACATTCAAGAGATAATTTGATATTTAACATAATTAACTATCAAATTAACAGAAATATTTAAATATTGCTAAAACTGTTAGTAATCGTTGATAAGGGAACTTGGATTATATCCATTTCTAAGTAATATTCTGAGTATTTATTTATTTATTTATTTACCCACAACAGGGTAAAGCCCTAATTACAGTAGGCATTACTAGGAAAAATATACAAAACATACAAAATAACAAAAAAACAGTTTCAAATGAAATAACAAAACTAAATTAAAGAAGTCCAATACATCTTTTTGCAAAATTGATAAAACATAACACACCAGTAAGATAAACAAAAATGGAAACATATCTTGAAAACAGTCATTACAAAAAGGAACAGAAATAAGTATAAAAAATGACATATTACAAAAATGGAAAACGCATCTTCAGAATAATTGGAACATAATAGCGAGCAATACTTAACACAATAACACAATACTTAACACAATCCGGGCAAAGCAGGGAGCTTTGCTCTCCATTCGCCCTCTTCTTGTGCCAGAAACGCAGTGCGACATTTGCACAATGAACAGGAAGTGGAGGTCGCGACGTGTTTTCGTTGCTGCGGTCGCAAGCTCTGGTATTGTGTCAAGGCGACCTCGCTCCGCCGGCGCCCGTTACTTTTTCAGGAGAGTGTCTGTTCTGAGAGAGCGGTCGACTTTGAACACAAACAGGCTCGATTTGCTCGCCCGGAATCTGATCTAGATGAAGACCAAATACGGAAAAACGGAATAGATCAGGGCATCCACTGATGTCATTGTAGTGCCTACGACCGAGAAGTCGTCAATGGGATAGCGGGATTTTGACACCAGTTCTTAGCTAGGGCGAGTTCAGCCGCTGTCTGCAACAGAGTTCTAGCGGCCGGCTGCTCTGATCGGTAATTTTACGTGGTTTTCTCCCATTAACGCCATGAGAATGTCGGAGCAGAAGTGTAACAAGCGGGCCACGGACCACGCGCGATCATTGTTTCCTCTTCTTTTTCCTTCTTCATCTTTACTTACATACACACTTACATGCACTATACTGTAGTCGTGGCACATGTCTGGAGCTTAGAGTTTGTTCCGGCTGGGGCGTTTCACCGCTGGTGTGAGATACCTAGTTGGGAAACCAACGCATGTCGTCTTGTAGTTTGGCGCAGGATCTCGCCACCCAGCGGAGGGAAATCGTCACCAACGTCAATAACATGCTATGCTTACAGGAATAATAACCTTATATGTTAACGCGCTCGAAAACAATCAATCAATTTAATATATTATTTGCGACCATATGATTAAACCGTCGTATACTTATGTCGAACTTATATTTTTAAATACAGTCATTTATGAGTACTAGGTATTGTATATTGTGTTGTATGCTATGATACATAATACATAAAACCTATTTCTCATACAAATGATTGTTGTAATTATTATCAAGATTAACTGTCTTTTAAAAAAATAAGTTTCACACAATTATAAGATTAATTAATCAACCACCAATCTGAACTAGAGAAAAGGTATTACCCGTTCCGCATTTTGTTTTCAGATCCATCTCACGGAATTTTTCTGACGTATTTTCCAGGACACAAAATGTTTGATATCATCTACCGTGGTATCAACTGAATTGGTAAAATGAAGAATTTTTTTCCTCGGACATGTCAACTACTTAAGTCATTAGTCTTGAAAGTAGACACCTTCTTGAACTCCACCACCTGCCGGCACGTTACATTCCCTGGAGGTAGTGGTGTTTGTATTGAATTGAATTGCCTTATTTCACGTGGCGAGACTCAGACCATGAGGCCTGATCTTCCGTCTGACCACGCAAATTTTGCTACATTCCTTTCACTAATTAGCGGAAACAAGGTATTACTGAGACGACGAAACGGGCGATTTAAATTTAGCTCAGAGGCTTCATTTAGGCTTGAGGATCTTTTACATGCAAGTAAATCTACTAACATGGGACAGCCGGCTTTACTTCCCCTCCGAAGGAAAACATACGAAGGATTTTTTCGCCCCTAAAAATCCACAACCTCGATCGGGTTTGAACCCGCGATGTTGGGTACAGCAGTCCGTTACGCTAACCGCTACATCATCGCCGTCGCTATAACTATATTTGTGCTCTCCCTAGGAAAGCAAGATCCCGCCCCGATCTACACGTCGGATTGCGGGGTTATCCCTTTGTATCTTCCCGAGCGAGATTGATTAATTGTTCGAGATTCCGGGCGCGTCAACTACGTAGGTCATTAGTCCCGTAAATGTAGTGCGTGTTTTTCCTCGGGAGGTGGCGATGATCTTTCCCCGCTGGATGGCGAGATCCGGCGCCAATCTAACGTCGACTAGCGAGGTTTCCCCTCAGCCAGGTACCTCCCCCTCAGCAGGGCACCGCCCCAGCCGGGACGAACTCTCAGCTCCCGACTGGTCTCCCGGCATGTGTGGTAGTGTGGTGCATGTTAGTGTGTGTGTAAGGGGTGAGGATAGAACAGGGAAGAGGAAGGATAGATCGCCCGCGATCCGTGGCCCATTTGATAGAATAATCCTCCGGCATTCGCCTGGTGTTGATCGGAGAAACCATCGAAAATCAGTGCAGCCGGCCGGTAGGATTCTCCTCCAGACAGCGACTGAATTCGACCTATCTGACAAGTGAAAGTCGAAAATCCTGCCGGCGTCGGGAGTGGAAGCGCAGGACCTGCCGGTCAGAGGGACTGCAGTGCCATCAGCTGACGCACTGAGCCCCCCCCCCTCGGTCGCCGGGAGCAACGTTCCTTGCGCTGGGTGAGCGGGCGACGCAGCCACCGCTACTTCCTCCTTCCGCCGCCGCCGCCGCCGCGGCGCGTTCCGCCTGCCACGAAAGCGTTGCCCTCCAACGCACCGCACCTCGCCGCACCGCGCCGCGCCGCGCGGATTCCAGGCGCGGAGCGTATTTATATACAGGGTGTCCGGGCGGAACCTGATCCACCAACATTTCACCCAGGAATGAGTGAGGACAACGAAACTTCACACACGGGAAGCCAAGACTGCACTGACAAGGTTACACGAATTGATAACGACTGTCGACTCTTCTATCGGAAATGGCGCAACAATATCCGCCGATGGCGCACGCTGTGCGCCAACGCGTCCACTTACGGGTTAAATAAAAATCTATGCACAGAATGTCCAGGGAGGAAACGTCGAAACTTCGAAAATAAGCTCTTAAGACAATTTTAAGCATTTTTAGTCTAATGAAATACATGGATAATCCAAATGGCTAAGCCGCAATTAGCATTCAAAAGTTGGTTTCAAAATATGCTTTCCAGGCAAAAATTGGTATTGCAGAAACATATAAACACTCCAAAAACTGCTAAATTGTTTATTATTTACAAAGGAAATTAGTATATTTGATCAGAAAAATTAACCTAGAAATAAATTTACCAATTCGACTGCTTTTCTATTTCTCGGTTAATTTTTCTTTCTGAACAAATATATTAATTTCTTTTGGAAATAATAAACAATTTACATTTTTCCGGATTTCAGGCGCGGAGCGTATTTATACACATTGATTTCATTTCAACGTAATACGAGACCTTTGCTGCTTTACAAATTGTTCTGTGGTAGGAGCAGAGATCTTGTGGTACTCCATGATAAAATTTCCAGGATAAAGAGGTATCGACCACAATAGCACAGAATAGCTACTACACAAAAAGGAAATCTGCCTACAATCCGTGCGCCGATATGATGCGCGTGATCGCCATATAGAAAGTGTGTAAACTGCTGTACGATCCGGCATTTGTTGTGTGGTGAACCGTGGTGAAGGTGTCTTTTATTTTGTTTTACTCGTTATATTTGGTGTGTGTGTGTGTGTGTGTACAAGTAGCAAAACCATACGTACCCCGAGGGGACACTTGCTTAGTATAGGCAAATATTAATATCGCACACAAGAAAATATTAATAAACTAGTGATACCTCAACAACAAATACTTTCCCGCGTTACTGGAAACAGCTATGTAGTAATACTGCGTTAATGTCATCTCACAGAGAACATTTAGAACTATCCCTACCAAAAGTTTAAAGAAAATGTTTGGAGCCGTTTTTGAGAAAATCGGGTTTTTATAATATTTGAAAATTTCAAATATTGCGCAAAAAACTACTAACATTTTCAAATAAAAATGTAGACGACCTTAATGATAGAACCTACTTTGGTAAACAAATTTTATTTGAAGGAAACATCTCTATCTTCAATTTTATAGTTCGAAGAAGACGCCGAAAAATTTAAAACTTTTGCAATTTTCCAAAATTAGGAGTTAATCATGAAAATGGGACCTATACCATCTTAATAAGCGTATTTTACTCTATTCTTACAAGAAATTTAAAGAAAAAATTGGGAGCCGTTTTTGAGAAAATTTTTAAAATGTCCGGGGCACTTCATGTAAAGTACCCCCAAATTTTGAAGAAAGTTTTTCAAAATCGCGGCGCATCGAATGGACGCAGATTGACTGGGGAATATTCATTTTGGAACAAATCGCACATATGGTTTAGGTTCACAGACTGACGGACAGACGGACAGACGGACGGATGGACGAACGGACGGACGTTTTGAAAAAAACCACTTCTTCGGTATCAGGAGACCCCAAAACGTGTATTTCCGTTAAAATCTCGAAATCGATTTTCCGCAGCATTACATCAGTGGCTCTATAATATTAAAAATTCAGTTAACAAGTTGGCACATGAAAAATTACAGAAGTACATAAACTGATTCAACATAAAAATTATTTGGTTATAGTACTTACCCAATTTTTATGTTGAATCAGTTTATGTACTTCTGTAATTATTTTTGTGCTACCTTGTTAACTGAATTTTTAATACTACAGAGCCACTGATGATGGGAAAAACCCCTCCCAAAACACGCGTATGACTGAACTTTCTACAAATTAAAAAAAATTAAGTCTACTAACCTCTTTATCCTTGAAATTTTACAATTTGTCTTTACAAATTGCAAGACAATCCTTTTCATCTTCTTTGAATAGTGTTATACAAACGCCTATAGTTCTATTCAAGATAGGAATTATTTTATGTATTTAACATTACTTTTTTAAATAGTTGTTGAAGTTTACAAAAGTTTTCTGCCATCAGAGGCATGCAAAAAGTATATGCAATGACATCAAGTTGATGCTCTAAGCAACATAACCCGATACTTGTAATACAAAATCTTATTCTATTCCTCGGTCGTTCGCTGTGTGCCACTTCCAAGATGTAGAAAAACCTTCATCCGATTTTGAGTTGCAGGTCAGATGAAATGGAGACGCACGAAGCGGTTCGTGAAAACTACATTAAAAAGAATACAAAAAGGGGAAGGGTTTCCAGCAGAGCGAACAACTCCAGAGGTTGCGGTCGAACCAGCGAAGCTGCACCTCGCTGCTCACGACGCGAGAAATAACAAAGCCAGACCATTCCCTCGTCTCGTCACGTAGAACAGCGTTTAAACATCGTTTCATATTTCATTCCAGTAGTATATCTTCCCTATGCGACACTCACATGCAACCAATCTTTATACATGAGGTCTCTGAAGAAAGACAATTTCACGGAGACGTGACGAATTGCAATGTGACATAAAAAACTTGAAGGATTAAAAAATATGAAGGATTTGTTTTGCTCATTTTTTTATAAATGCTATCTAAATGGTGACCAATTGGTTTCAAGTTAATAATTTAGATATTTATATTAATTTTCATTTTTTGAAGTAAAAAATTATCAACAATACACGGGACGACCTGACAGATTGGTTTCTCGATACCATTTTCACTCTTTTTAACTCCAGAAGTCACCGAGAAAGGTGGCTCAGGGAATCAACTGATGTCACTGTTGTCCCTGTGACCGAGAGGTCCTAGGTTCGAATCCCGGCAGTTGCAGGATTTTCGACCTTAACTTGTCAGATAGGTCGAGTTCAGTCGCTGTCTGGAGGAGAATTCTAGCAGCAGGCTGCTCTGGTCGGTAGTTTTCCGTGGTTTCTCCCATCAGTACCAGTAGCCGGAGCAGTACTCCATCAAACGGGCGCGATCTGTCCTTTCTCTTTCTTGTCCTATCCTCTCCCATTACACATACACTCACACTAACATGCACAACACTACCAAACATGCCGGGAGACCGGTCGGGAGCTGAGAGCGTGTTTCGGCTGGGCCAGTGTCCTCCTGATGGGAGATACCTGGATGGGGAAAACCCTGTTGGCCGTCATGTAGGTAGGCATCGAACAGTGGGGGAAGAATACCGTCCCCCTTGTGGGATAAAAGCATACACTCCACGTTCGGGACCAACGACTGTAGCAATTGACTCGCCCGGAAACAAAACAATCAATTGTTCTCACTCGTTGTCCGTGGTACAGCTTGCCCTCCATCGCTGGACTAGAGTACGATTTCCGACCGATCCAAGCGGAATTAGTGTCGTGTAAGCGGATTCGAGGCAAGTTTTTTCGCGATTTTCGCGTTTCACGTGAGCCACGTTGCATCTTCCAGTATGTTCTAGTACGAAGCCATTACTTCGTTTAAAATAATGTTTTAAAAAGTGCGAAATATTTGCACACGTCGAACAAGCAACAGTTATAACAAAGCTGATCTCAGTTTTGCGAAGTATGATTTTGAATAATCAAAATAAGTAAAATACATAAAATGTTCCCGTTTACCAATATGTTTTCTCAAGCTGAATGTTTTGTCGTCAGACTCTTGTCTTTGCATGTGTCAACGTCTGCAAATCTAGGGTTAGCAGGGAATATTAATGTTTTCCCAATGAAGCAAACGAACATCTATAACCACAAGTCATATACAGAAGACTCAAACAAAAAGAATCGAGCATATGGAGCCTCTAGATGAAAACCTTATCATCGTGTATCCTAATAACTCGTTTTATGACAAAAGGCACAATGATGAAAGGTGAAATGAAAAGCCATGTGAATAAAACTCATTATAGAGAGTGATTGTGGTAGTTATTGTTTTCCCTTAATGTTGATTTTTGCGGTTGTAAAGAATGATAAGCCATTTTTATGTGAGGATTACGTGTTCGTGCCCTCGTGTTGCTGTTGGCTGTGAATGAGGCTTGCCAGTGCTGCTTTGCTGTGAGAGATTTTCTTTCTTGAGATGCGGGCAACGAGTTCGTGTTGTATCCCCGCCCAGGAGATGAAATTTTCTCCTCCATAATTATATTCTTACATGACACAATTTGTGTATGTGGGGTGGACCTATGGAAGTCAAAAAAGGAGGGCGACCTCCCCAGATACCAGACTCATAATAGAAGCTCGGTGAATGATGAGAAAAGAATGGATTTTACAGCGGAGTGAGTGGCAGTGGAAACTACTGTGAAACACCCTGTGAAGTGCCGCAACCTCCTTTCCTAGCAAATTCAGGATAGAGTCCGGGAATCGATCCGAGGTACTCAATGGTAAAAAATTCCCTCGAAAATGTTCCGTTTCAAACTTGGTTTATAAATTATATTGTCCAAAGAATTGTCTGCCCTAGCTGGGAATCCAACCCAACTCCTGAATTGCGCCAATTTGCTCTCATCAACTGAGCTACACTTTTCGAACAACCTTATGGAGATAAGAGTCCCAGATGCATAAATTATACATTTTACCACCTCATCATACTTGAAAGTTTAACAATTACTGGGAAGTACGTTTCCAGTTTCGCAATTATGAACCACCGTTGCAACTCCATAGCTACTAAGCATGATGCAATTGTTATAAATTACGAATAATTATTCGTATATTCGTAATTTTTTGATTGTTCAGAGAACTGACTGTCCCAGCCGGGAATAGAGTGGTCAAGTGGTTAGAGCAACTGAGCGTATACCGGGATATCCGGGTTCGATTCCGGCTGGCACAAGAGAAAATCTAAAAAAGGACAGAAAATTGTCAATAAACTACATTCAGAATAAAAATTAATAGGGAATAAAATGAACGCATTTGTGTTTTCGAATTAATATCATAAAAAAGTTGTTCAATCACATGCAATATTTCAAAACAGTTTAACATCTCTTCATCCTGAACTTCCTTTGCGAAACTCTCTTAAATCACTTGTGAGAGAGAGATGTAACTTTGATTCAGTTTTAATTGTATTAAGAAAATTTTCAATTTTTTTACGAGAGTGTAGGATTGGGGTAATCAGGTAAAAATCTCACTATTTTCCGGCTAAAAATGAGAAGCGTAGTTATTATTTCATTTTCGGCTTTAAATGTGCAAATAAAATTAATTTCTTTTAACCCTTTTAATATTCTGTGTGTAATGTTTTCTAACGACTTAGCTTACCAAACAGTAGAAGTAGTCATTACGCCCAGGCTGACACATCACAACACTTACCTGAAAAAGAGAAAATAGACTATGAGTAATATTAAATAGTCCCTACAGACATTCGTCAGAGCTTTACATTATATTTTTCACACCTAAGATACCGTCATAGAAATTTAATTTGAACATGCAAAAGAGGATTATTTTTGCAAACACATTTCAGTATGTCCTCTCTATTAAAGAACAAAAAATCCATTTGTAAATCCCTATTTTAAATCACAGAACAAAGTAAAGTAATTAAATGAATGAAATGAGCATTATGAGATATGATTCTAAAATGTATTAACCACTATCATTCGTAATTGATACCAAGTACTATCGGTAGAAGAAACAGAAACTTTCTAAAACGAACATCGTTTTAAAGCAGCTCAAATCAGTACAGAATATAATTTAAATTAACTAAAATTAAGATAAATCGTAGGTCCGCTGTCCTCCTTGCTATTCATTTCACTCTTGCTCCATCATTATTAATATAGTATCTTCATAATTACATAACGATTCCACCACTCAGTCATTCATTCATTCTAGGTACAACTGTAAGGATTAGGTGCTAACATCACAATAATGAATGTCCCTGATATGATGATGATGGAAAACTAGTGTAGGTCCGCTGTAATTGCATTTTGTGTCATAGTCAAATCGTTTGTAAATTATCGAAACAATTTTTCTAAGTCTTTCACACTCCGGCCAAATGATCTAAATTCATTTGACATCGTTCTGCGTATTTGGAAGTTCTGGTTTATGCACTTTTGGTTTATGGTTTACGCAAAATTTGAGTTCACATGCTCGGTTGCTTTGATGCTAGGTATACTTCCTCCCTTTCGACAGCACATCATATAATACAATTAATTTTAATATGAAAGTAAATGATGGTTCGGTGAAAATTTGTGATTTTAATATTTATTTTTATTAATATTATTTAAATCTGAGTATACATACAAAACATAGAATTAATTAATGTTAACGTAAGCAGGTATTTCTTCTTTGATTACGTTACTGTGTTTATTGAGTAATTGAATAGTGAATACTACGTATGTGACAATATTTTTGTACCATAAATTTTATAAGCTTTTGATCTTTTGGGGTTAGTTCAATCACTGCGAAAAAAATCGTCGCGATAACCTGCCCACTTTACTATCACAAAGAATACGTGTAGCATTTTCAGGGGTAATGTTGGTATTTCTGCTGCTATTAAAATGAAGTGATATGGATGGCCATGATCGTTCTATACAATAAACATTGCGGCAATGGAAATACAGAATTTTGATCTCCAGCCCGATTAGGACCGAACAACAGGTCAGCACACGGACGGCAGAATCAGGAACCATGGCAAACCGATTAAGAAACAAGGAAATGAGGATTTTCCTGCACTTTTTGGGTGCCCTGGAATTTTCATTCGGCACCTACTATGCGAGTCGCCTGAAATTCAGGAAAATTGACACTCCAGACAAAACGGGGCTCTTCTGGAGTCCTATGAAGTTCATCGGCTTCTGGAACCTTGCAAGTATAGTCATATTTCTATCTTAATTTCGACGGTATCGTAGAGAAGATGGTTAGTCTATACAGAAGAGTGTTCTTCGCAGGGCATACAAGCGTTCTTCTTCCAGTTGTGCCTCCTGAATGATTTTTTTGGAAGCAACGATGATCAAATGGCCGATCCACCTATTCTGCGTGTGATCAAAGACTACGTAAAGTGCATAATTGTCTTCCCTTTGTCAATGGTACGTAAACAAGGTAACATTTAATTGCCACCTTTCTCGTCACCTTGTTGGACGCAATTACGGTCGAAGAATATGTTCCGCAGTCGTAAAGAAATACAAATTGTGACCATGTTACTGAGTAACAATGCATCTTAATAATTCTTTGAACAAATTTAACTATTAAGGTAAATATTGGTTGATTTATGAAGACAAACCTGAGAGTTAATTTGTACTCCCCTTTTGAGATCATAAATACAAATGCTCTCGTACTAACGTTTTGATAATACGATTTTGAAGTAAAGAAATTGTATTACCAGACCGTGTATTACATTACACGAATCACCTTTTACATACAAGTAACAATGAGAAACCTTCCATTATAGCTTCGAAATTCAATTGCATACTCGAAGATTGATAACATTATAATAACTGTTTCTTTGATCACGACGTATTTCAAAGTTATTGGGTTGAAAATTGCAATATCCGATAAATGTGATTTTCATTCTCCAAATCATCCTGAATTGCTGTTTAAAGACGTTGAAGATAACTGCTCTTAACCGAAAGCCATTATTTGATTTTATTACGTCAAATTAATTATAGAAAAATAATTGTAATAAATGTTAATAACAATAGTCCCCGCAATCAATAATATAATTCAGCGGATATTTTCTCATACAATAACGCCATTTTCAATATACCTTCGGAGATATTAAAAAAAAAGATACATTTTAACATTGTCCTTTAAGTATTTTTCTACATATGAGAAAAAGGTATTTAGAAATAATATCTCTAGGAGAAATCGGTTCAGTGAACAACATTGTCTCATGCAGGACCATGTCTCCTTGGTATGCTATTAAATTAACAGTTAACACTAACATTGCACAGATTTCTGCACAGATATCTCCATGAAAAAAAATCACATTTTGATATTTGTTTCATCATATTTTACATCACTTACCGCTGGGAAAAGTGTCGGTAAAGAAATGTAGGTACTTCTCTGTTGTACTGCACTCAATAGTCTTTTTTTTTAATTCTCCAATTGATGGAACAGTAGTGATAATCTCTTTTATAACGAACTAGGAAAATCCAGCAGACGTTCTGCCCTTTATCTCCCTCCTTTCCCTCCCATCACCCATTCTCACTGTCTTTCTCTCCCTCCCTCACCCTGTCCCTCTCTGCCTGTCTCTGTCACTGCCGCTTCCTGTCCCTCTCATTCACATTCAATTGCAGATTCTGTACGTCTCTGAGCATGTGAGGTAATATTGAGAAGCGCCGGACCAGCAAAAATGTAATAGAATGTTCGAGAAGAGCGTTGTAGATGTAGATGACGGTGTGATAAACGTTTCTTTGGGGTCTTTGGCCTCAAAATTTTACTTTTTAAGGCCCTAGAACGCCTCGTTTAACGATGTAGATTCAAAATCCGACCGATTGTGTTGCTTTCTGTGTGGTGGTCCCGAGTTCGATTCCCGGCTCGAGCAAAAATGAAAAAATGACAAAAGAAATCTCAGGCAGGTTTAAGTTAAAAACGGTGATAGGAGTACGTCATGCTCGCCATATGTCTCCCTTCCTCCCAAGCGGAATAAATAAAAAGGAACATCGCAAATCCGGCAAAGTCGAGTTAATCCGACCCTAAAATGCCAAATTTAGTGATTTATGCATGAATTAATTTATTTAAACATTAATTCACTTATTTCATTCATCACTCATTCATTCACTCATTTGTTCACACATCCACTCGTTTGTTCATTCATCATTGATTTATTCATTCATTCAATCACTCATTCACTAATTTATTTATTTATTTATTCACTCATTTATTTATTCACTCATTCACTCATTTATTTATTCATTCATTCACTCATTTATTCATCCATTCATTCATTTATTCATTTATTTATTTATTCATTCATTCACTCATTCATTTATTCATTCGTTAATTTACTGCTGTTTTCATTCATTTATTCGTTCATTCAGTTACTGATGTATTCATCGTTTATTCATTCATTCACTCATTCATTTACTAACGTATTCATTTATTTATTAATTCATCCACGCACTCATTTACTAACGTATTCATTCATTTGTGCATTCATTCACTCATTCATTTACTAACGTTTTCATTCATTTATTTGTTTGCTTGGTGCAGCTGCTGGGGATCACCTTCTGGACGCTGTACTACGTGGACCGCGAGCTGGTGCACCCGGAGACCTTCGACCTGTACATCCCGCTGTGGCTGAAGCACCTCATGCACACCAACATCATGACGTTCACGCTGCTGGAGATGGCGCTGTGCCACAGCCGCCACCCCGGCCGCAAGGGCGCCGTGGGCGTCGTCGCGCTGCTGCTCCTCTGCATTGCGTGGTGAGCGACCGCCCTGCTACCGCGGCAAGGGCTATAAGGTCATTACTCCCACAAGTGTAGTGCAGGTTTTGTCACCACTGGGGTCAGGTGAGGCGAGCGCCCTATTCGCGAGCCACAGACAGGGCTTCGGATCCGTTGATTAGGATTTGCGATTACGGCGCTAGACGGCCAAGGTTCTTATCCCGTAAGTGTAATGCATGTTTTATCACGGGAGTCTTGGGAACGAGCGTCTTACTCGCGATCCATGGACAGAGCTTCGGATCCGTTGATTAGGGTTTCCGGGCGCGTAGAGGGCTAAGGTCATTAGTCCCGTAAGTGTAGTGTATGTTTTATCACAGGGTCTGATGAGCGAGCTCCGGGCACCTTCTCACGATCCACGGAGCGTTCGGATCCATTGATTAGGGTTTCCGATTAGGGTGCGCCCACGGCTAAAGTCGTTAGTCCCGTAAGTGTAGTGCATGTTTTATCACAGGTTCTGGTGAGCGAGCACCCTACTCACGATCCACAGGCAGAGCTTTGGATCCATTGGGTGATATGAGTAAAAATGAGTTATTACTTCTTTCTCGAGTTTTCAAAGCAACTGAGATACAATATGAATATAAGACGTGAGTAATTGCTCGTATTTTGAGAAATTTCTCCATTGGTTAGTAACTGCTCGGCCGATGAGCAATTGCTTACTTTTTGTATGAATAAAATCGATAATTGCTTCTAGTGCGAATTTTCGGAGTTACCTCAGTCGGTGACTCCGATCATATTGAATGGTTATAAGAGATGTTATACACGACTGTCGCGAGCTGGTTGTGAGGTTTTAGGTATGAATGAAAGATGGACCGACAATGCACGTCAACTGTACCACTTAACCTAACGTGGTCGTTACCATCAGGAGCAAGCAAGCGTAGCCACAAGGGAAAGACCACGCGCGACGCTCCGTGCGCGACGCGCGGTAACGTAGGCAACAAAACAGACGAAAATCGACCAATCGCAACAGATCAGTTAGTGGGCAATTACTCAGAGAGAGAAGTAAGTGCTCCGAGTTTCACGAAACATTTTATTCATATGAAAAGAAGCAATTGCTTATGGAAGTAGTAGTTCCTACTTACACTCCTGAGCAATTGCCCTCGAGTACTTACTCATTTTTATACACATTACCCATTGATTAGGGCAGTGATGTCAAGGTCAATGCCACGATGTCACGAATGGGATTCCGTGGCACAAACAGCACGACGAAATCACCCCTCCAGGCAGTTGATCACCTCGCCACAAGAGAGCACTAGGTAGACAAAGCGGCCCTGAACGATTTTACGCTTTATACATGAAATACAATGAGACGGATTTAGATTTATCAATTTAAGAACGTTTGTTGTTGTTATTTTATTTTTTTGTTCATATCTTCTTATTAACAATCGATTCCACGTTGGTAAAGTCAGGTTCTAGAGATCGTGAGAGATCCGTAAACTATTTCATTTCGTAATTTAGTATTTCATCGTAAATTTTAAATACAGGGGCGAAAACCCGTGGTTCTTTTTGAGCAAATTCATTAATGAAAAATGTTTCTTCACAGACATATGTGCTACCACACATAGATATAATTTGAGCAGTATTGTCTATTAAGTTTGAAAGTTGTGATTTATTGAGTATCTAGTAAAATTCTATTGCACTACCTTTTGAGAGCGGGGTTACTGCAGGTAGTTTTCTTTCCCACACCACGATCCGTCAGTGGTCCCGTAAGTGTAGTGCTTTATCACGGAATGGGGCGGTGTACTTCCGCAACTGGATGGCGAGATCTTGCGCTGACATACACGTCGTATAACGAGGTTTTCCCCAAACACGTGTCTTTTCAGCCGGACACCGTCCTAGCCGAGACAAGATCTAAGCTCCCGACTGGTCCTCTCGGCATGCATGTTAGTGTAAGGGGTGAGGATAGGACAAGGAAGAGGAAGAAAAGATCGCGTGCGGTCCGTGGCCCGTTAGTGAGGGTGCTGCTCCTGCATTCGCCTGGAGTTGGTCTGAGAAACCACGATCAGAGCAGCCGGCCGCTAGAATTCTCCTCCACACCACGACTGAATTCCACCTATGAAAATGAAGTTAGGGGCTGACAAGCTAGTGTCGAAAATCCTGCCACCGTCGGGACTCAAACCTAAGATCTCTCGGTCAGAGGCACTGCTGACCCCTCCAGAGAATATAGATTTCAAAGTTAATTTGAAACCTATTTAAGAATTGGAATCGAAATCAATTATAGCTTTGCGGTATTCAATTTGCTCTTATAAATACGAGTAGAGGAAACCGGGAATCTTGAGCCATAAAAACTGGAACATTCAGGATTCCCTTACATAGAAGATGATTTATTTCGTTTTATTTGTACAACTAAAGACATATGTATATTGAACATTGTGTGGTTATAGTCACGATGTAATTAATGATAGAGAAAAAAATGAAAAAAATCTATTTTCAATGAATGATCCATTGTGCTCCCATATGATGAGTCAGTGTCTGGGGTACAATGGGGCATAATTATTCCAGAATAACTACCTCTTTTTTATCATCGAGACACTATCATTTTTAAAAATAAGGAATTCGACGAGCACAAACTAGATGTGCTCGAGGAAAAATGAAGATAGGGGGTAAAAATTGCCATCAGCGCGGACAATATAGCACGTTGTTACAAGAGTTTCCTTCTCAGCACTTTCTACTTGATATACAGCTTTGCACCCTTTCTCAGCGGTTTTCAACTGTCGATGGTTTTGTTTCATTTAAGTCGAAGATACACAAAGGATCGCCTAGTCAATGTTCTCGCTTCAACGATTGATAATCCTGCACGTTTTGTCGATTGAATGTCGTGTCACGAGCACGACTACATCCATCGGGAGACCATAGGAGGCAAATCATTAATTCTTTTGAAAAATTCTGCTAACCAGTCGTCTCCACCAATTTCGTTTTATAATCATGAATCTGGACATTTAATATTATTTGCAGTAGCAGTTTGATTGCAAGTTTGCGGCATTTTTGTTTTGACAAACCGTAAAAAAATTCAGCTAACAATCACTTCCTCTTGGACATAAGTAAACACTTGTTTATGACTATACTTTGATTTGAGTTCACCTACTGCACCAAAAAAGTGATTTTATAATTTTCCCGTACGTCTTAATGTTTCCTTCTTGACACCACGTTCATCAGCTGCACTTCTTATGCTTCTACCTTCTGTAGCTAAATGAAATGCTCTCTTCTTGTGTATTTCCTCGTATAGTATAGCATAGCACTGGTAGTTTTTTCTCTTGTATGTTCAAACCACATCTGGTAAACATGTGAGAAAGTATTGCAGCATATGCCCCATCATCACGTGACGCATTTTGCCCCAGTAGTTCATTTTCAATGTGGTCAGATATGACCTATAAAATGAGTTATCGTAAATTACCTACACTACAGGAAGATGATAAAAACTTCAGGGAATTGCAAACTTCAATTTCACTGCCAGTATTAAAATGAAAAAGAATATTAAATCAAATACACGTTGCTAGTAATTTACTTCGAAAGAGAAATATCAATTAACACTTCATGCTTCCTTAGGCAATGAAGTCAGATCATTGCCACCTTGCTAGTAAGGGCATACTGTATCATTTAATCATGGTCATCTTACTCAACGTAATCAACCTGGATATCAGTAAACATTCAGAGACTCATCGTACCCAATGGTTCCATGGTGCACCGGTTTCCCCTTTAATCTAAATACACAAGAACCAGCTGCACTCGAACTACGAAATGCGATTTTTTTAAATACAAAAAAAAACATTCAGAAAAATGTCGTTCATATTTATGTTTGTACCACCTTATTTATGCTTGTACCGCCTTAGGCATTTGCCTAAGGCGGTACAAGCAATTAACTATGAAATACCCATCTCTAGAATTTCTACAAATTTTACACAATGTAATCTATTACGAAATTATTGATCAGGTCGATTCTATTAACATATTTGTGTTCTAAACTGTTATGAAAACAGCTTGTAATAGAATTATTATTTTGGTTGCTCTGTCATTCAAAATTGACAAGGAAAATATTCCAATGAAATTTGAAACGGTAATAATTTCCAATAATTGTATTATGTTGTAATTGTTTATTGACTGAAATTACTCAAAATTTTGTACATGATATTAACAAATTTGAAAAAATAATGGCAATGAATACTTCAATTAAACATTTGTTAACCACATGTTGAGAGGAATTCATCGAAAAAACGAAATTTCTGAACAGAAACCATCTTATGGATATTTAACATATAAGTGTACATTACGTATGTACTTAAATATAAGTGTATAAGGTATAATCTTACATTTAACATATCAGTGTATCCCATATAATTTACCATTTCCTATATTATAGTACCCACAAACAAGAGTTTCTACGGGGGGTAAGTACTGGAATCAATTTTGGAATCCCCTATATACCAGGAAAAAAAGCATACAATTTTGAAAAGAACCTAAAGTATTTAATAATATTGAATCCTTTCTTTGTACATCTCGAATGTAAAGTTTCTGTATTTAAGACGAAGTTTATTATGAAGCAATTGTAACAGTTAAAATTGCTCACTGTGGTCCATAAGATTTTAGTAATTTTTTGTCCAAGGTTTTTATACAAAATGTAAGGAATTCGAAACTGAAATCTGGGCAAAAAATCAATAAAATACCGCGGTTGCTATATAAGTCAATACTATATAAATATTACTGTAAATATAATAAAGGTATTTGAACTGAAGGCTACTACTCCTGTAACCACATGTAAAATTCAACAGTTGCTAAGAACCGTTGTTGTTGATGCGACTATAAAGAAAATAATAAAACAATTTATGATTAAACTGGGATAATTGCCACTTCGATTAAAGTATGTTTCTATTTGCAGGAACCACATTGTGTACCACCAGACCAACCAATGGACGTATCTGATTCTGGATCTGCTGGAAGGAGAGCTGTTGTTGTTCTTCTATGCCATTATGATAGGGCTCGGCATGTTTCTGTATTTCGCCGAGGAGTACGTAAACGCATTCTTCTGGAAATGTTACCTGAGAACTGTGCGAATCGAATGAAAGATACGAACCTGCAGAACGTCTCTGTGATCTAACTTCCCATTTAAATACAACCAAGGTTGTCCGCTTTAAGCGACAAATATTACGCCTGCATTAGGAGCTTACGGAAAATACTTGTGCAATACATATTCGTCGTTGGGGAGAAAAGTCTGAATTTGTATCTCCTCCAACCCAACCAAGCAAGTAAAGAAGAAATTAATGATCGACAACAAGTGTTAATGCGCATGTAAGAAAGTTATATTTTTCTGAGAACGTTTTTATGAGTTTTTAATAAAAAACTACAAAACTTACAACCAATATTTTTAATTTAGAGTGAGATAGTTTTCGTGAAATAAATTTTAAGTAGTTCAGTATTTTCGTCGTGATCATTCATTTCTTGCAGCTCTAATTTAGACATTACAAGCATGTGCTGCTCTAATTTATACATGCATTACACCCTAGATAAAACAAAACATTTTTTTATTAATAAAATAAATAAAGCGCTTGTTCATACCCTACAATAATTACCCAAAACGGGTCAATATTCTGGAACTTATAAATACGAATGGATTTTTAAACCGTACCTAAAACCCTTCGCATTCAGTATTGATCTCTACCTGGTTATAACACACATACATAATTAACTGTCCCAAAATTAATACAAAATGTGCCGTACATTAAACATTTTTTGCATATTTCCAAAAAACATTATTTCAAAATATTCAACAATGCTACAAAATTGTCCAATTATTCATCCTCAACGAAAGTTAGAATAAATGATGTATTTTTCACCATCAATTGAATCAGATCAAGAAATTAAATCGAGACCTCGTCGTGTTTGAAAATCACAGGAATATCTTCAAAAATTTTGAAATAAACATTTTTGGAGTTGAGCAAAGAAATACGTTCAAAACACCGTGTATTTGTACTAGTAACAATTTTCGTCAAGACAATTCACGTAACAGCCGATATACGAAGTAAAACACGTGTTTGGCCCAGAAATAAAACGCTCTGCTCAGGCTAAAACCCGTTCCCCGTGAAAAGGAATTTTTTTTTGTAGTTTCCCCTCTTCTTTCGTACTGAAGATTATTATCTCTCCCTCCTGTGAATCATCAGACAATTTCGTGGCGTGCTTCAACAATTTCTTCCCTTCTTCCGATGAGAACGAAATTTACGAGCAACCATATTGACGTTTCCTTTGGTAGTTGTTTAGAATTAACGAATATAAATTGCATGTGAAACACCTCGCAAGAATAATATATCACAAAGTGCATCAAGCGGATAATTAGGTGAACTAGAAACTACTTCCGCTTGGAAACAACCTTTCAAGAATCATTAACATCTAGAAGCTACTGTTAATTGCGTCTTCCTCGGTTAGTGAATTGGCGCAATCTCTTTCCCAAGGAAATTGCTACTGTTTCCGTCAGCTATTTCACTAAACGTATGGTAATTTTTACAACGTCATTAGGGTATAAATCTTTCGACGGAGGTTCGAAGTAAGAATTCACGGGGACAAGCAACAGTATTTCTCATTGCCAGGACATCATTTAGGTGAGAGAAAACCTAAAAATGCAATTCAGCACTCTGTAAAATTTGAATGTTATCCCTTTAGGGACAGTAGCGCTCGTGCATAGTTTATTTCTCGCTTAATATTTCTTTCTGAACAATATATAATTATAATATAACAATATATTAATTTCTTTTGTAAATAATAAACAATTTACATGTTTCTGTTTTTACATGTTGCAGCAGCAAAACAAAAAAATTTGGTAAGTAAAATTTGAATTGTAACGAATATATTTATATTTTAGAAAAATAGCTCTCGAACTTCTAGATGAGACAAATGGAAACATCCTGGACCTTCAAGACTTCTCTGAATCCATTACGAAAAAACTCAAATCTTTTCAGCTACATTGAATCTCTGTCATCTACAGATTAACAGGGTGTAGGAGGAGGGCAACCGGCGTTAGATTACATGTTACCTGCGGCTCTTGGCCGACATCGATCTTATCACTAGATACGTTATCGCTTGGTGGATGCCTTCGATCAGTGCAACTGGCGTTTTCAGTAAGCGCACAGAAAACTCGTATAACTCAATGTCCACGATCAGTTGAAAATATAAGAAATAATCCCAGAAGAATGGTATAAAGAGAAAAATCGTCTCCTATATTATTTCAGTACTATACCTTTCCTTTACGGCTTTCACACGCCAACTATCTTTATAAATGAGCCTTTAAAGAAAGATAATTTCAAGGAGACGTGACGAATTGCAATCTGCCTTCAAAAATATTAAGGATTTGTTTAAAAACGCATCTAAAAATCCATGTAAATGCAACCCGCAACGCACGTCAGGAGTTTTGAATCTATATCGATAACTTCTAAACAAAGCGTTCTAGGGCCTTAAAAATTAAAATTTTGAGACATAAGGCCTCAAACAAACGTTCCTCACAGCATAATCTACAGGATGAGATCTTCTTGATCATTCTATTACATCAGTGCTGGTTTGACGCTTCTCGATTCTATTCCACCTGTTCAAAGCCTGTAGAGTTTGCAACTGTATGTAAAATTATTAATTACTTGATATTCTATGCGATTGAACTACACGGGTGGGTGTATCTCTTTGCTCGATAAAGTTAAATATAAATAGTTTATGTTCACAAGGGGGTATTACTTTGTTATCAGTTACAAGGTGACATATAGAACAAGTGACGGAGGATAAGAGGGTCTTGAAGAAAAATATATATTACAGGCTAGTAGTAGTAGCCTCATTTAATAGTAGTCGTAGCATCATTTAATACCATATGCATGCACTTTATTATTACTTTAATCACACAGCGTCAATCAACGATGTTCAAAAACAGAAACACATGCAGTCACAAAAAGACCTGAGTTGGAACCTACATGAAATGTGATCCATCCTGAACGAAAGAAGAATTCTCGGCACTTAAGTCACGAGCGGCGACTAAAACTAAGTCGATTTTGCAGTATGTGATCGCAGCTTTTTTTATTTCTAACAAACGTAGCTAACCAAGCAGCTGTGCCGGAAGTCAAAGTCTTCATTGTTCATTTCAGATCCATGTCGCATGCAATAGACAAATCTTGAAAAGAACTTGAGATTAAACAAATCGATTTTTTGCAATTTTTGCGACATGTTATCATTTTTATTATCCTAATACACAATACATGCACATCACTACGGCATGGCTTCTTTAATTTACCATTTTTACAAATGAGAAACCTCTGGCCCTATAAGTATTGATAGATTTTGAGAAATACTTATACAAAAACGCGATTAATCTTGTTTTGTAAGTGCCAATTTTTCGAGGGCCAAGAAAGTCTTAATTCAAAATTGTACAAAGTGATTGCACGCCCTCACCAGTCGGTGAAGGACGTCACCCGAAGAAGTCGGAGGAGCCGGTGCCGTAGACGGCAGAGAAGGGAACGAGGAAGGAGAAAAAGAAGGGGGGAGAAGAAGACGATGGAGGAGGTGGAGGAGAAGAAGAAGAAGAAGGGCTTGGAGGAGAAGAAGAAGGGCTTGGAGGAGGAAGCTTGGTTGGAAGAGGAGGAGGAGGAGAAGAAGAAGAAGAAGGGGACAGAAGACGATGGGGGAGAAGAAGAAGAAGGGCTTGGAGGAGAAGAAGACGATGGAGGAGGGGGAGAAGAAGAAGAAGAAGGGCTTGAAGGAGAAGAAGAAGGAGAAGGAGAAGAAGGAGAAGAAGAAGGGGACAGAAGACGACGTAGGAGGGGGAGAAGAATACGAAGAATAAGAAGAAGAAGGGCTTGGAGGAGGAGAAGAAGAAAGAGAAGAAGAAGAAAAGACGAAGGAGACGACCCAAAGGTGAAAAAGAAGAAGACTTTCTAGGACGAGAAGAAGACCAAGGAGGAGGAGCAGAAAAAGACGTCGAAGAAAAAGAAAAAATAAGACGAGGAAGGAGATAAAAACGGCATCGAAAGAAAAAAGCACAAAGAAAGGGCAGAAGATTTTGTTTCCGCGAGAGGCTTCTAAAAACGTTCTTCCTTGCAACCGAACGGCAGAGCAGCAGCAGGCGCAAGAGGCACAGCCGAGCGATCGCCAGCGGCGGCGGCGGCCGTTGGCTGCGCAAAAGGCTCTTTCGAGCGAACGCGCATCTGGGGCGGAACTCTCCCCGCAGCCCCGCTCAAGGAATAAGCAAACATTTTCTCCCTCCGCGCGCCGCACGAGACTACCCGCAACACACGACTTTTCCCTCTTGCAGAAGACACTCCTCAACAGACTGCTCTAGCGTCGCCAACAATGTTCGTGTGGAAGGAAGGACACTCGATACGCAAAAGGATCTCTTAATAAATAATTGATTTAGAAGCTGGCTCCGTGGACGAGATCGCTACGCCAGTAGTGTCGTGGCGAACTCGGACCAAAGGGTCGCGGGTTCGTGTCCCAACTCGGGCATGGATGTATTTGTGTATGTCTGTATGTATGGGTGCGATTCCTTCACCTCTCACTATCATCATCATTCATCTTCCCCAGGGATAACAACCCTGGGGAGTAAAAATCGGATCCAACGTACTGCTGATTCCTCTGTTGAATTGCAAGCTCAGCATGCCTGCGTGGTCCGAAATGGCCTGTTCGAAAAAAAATCTAGCATCAGCACTTTTTCTTTCTCCTCTCCATTTGTGATTCAAGTGAAAAGGTTCGTCCACAAAATGCAGATGAAGATGGTTTGAGCGTCTCTTTTCTATTTTAGTCGCTAGTGAGAGACACCATCGTGCATCCGTGTGTCAGCGTTCAGAAAAAGGATTTTCGTGTTTTCCATTCTAAATTAAACAATAAACGATACGACTTAGCAGATGTTAGTCATGTGACAAAATAAATGACAAAAAATGTTTAAAATTTACAAAAAGGAGGGCATTTAAAATACAAAGAAGGGCGAGAGGATGATTGACCTCAATGGAGGACTCCTCTCAAATGAAGTGAGGTTGGCAACTCTAGACAAGTCGGAACCCCAACCGCCACCCATAGCTCACCAGAAACACGTCTGTCTCTCTCTGTCGGTCTCTGTCGGTCTCTCTCTCTCTCTCTCTCTCTCTGTCTCTCGTTATTCAAGGTCGCATCAATCACTACGGTCATTAGCGACCACTATTGGGTTTAACATTATGATAACTGTGAAAATGACATGATATGGTAATGATCGGGGGTGAAAGGACGAACACAAATACAACCATGCCCGAAGCAGGACTCGAACCCGCGAAGGAACGCACCAAAACAGGATCTTTACAAAATAAACAACGTAAATGACGAACTAACAAAATATATCGTTAAAAACTATGATACAAAGATACTGTAACTAAGCATGCTAATACGGAATAATTGTGAAGATTGCGGAGAACTTCGGGATAGTTCCCACTGCCATTAATGAAGATATATATCCTTTGTATTTTAAACAAATGAGTTAATTCTCCACATTAAAATTTAAATAAACATTCTCATTTAAGCATGAGTGTAATAAAGATTTCCCACATTTCAGCTATTGAATCGCATTGTTTCTCGCGAAACCAGTTGCAGTCAAGGGTAACATGGTAAGTTATTTTTATCATTTAATACGTATTCGTGCTAGTACAACTGAGGTGAAAACTAAAGAAACTAGTGCTGCTGAAACAGCACGTTCTTTTTCACCCGTATTTTAACGGAAATTTACGAGAAAAGTACTCAAATTTTCGAAAAATTGTACATGACCTTATTTCAAAATCCTTCTTTAAAGAACAAATTTCATTAAAGGAAAAACCTCTATCTTAAATATTTTAGTTGTAGGAAGAATACGAAAAAATTTGAATCTTTGCAATTTTCGAAATTGTTTTTCGAATTTGAAATTTTCTGAATTTTCGAAAAATTAGAGTTTTCAATGAACATGAGCCCTGCACCATTCTTTTAAACGCCCTTCACACTATCGAACAACAAAAAACTCAATCAAAAAGGATGCATCCTTTTTTTTAATGTCCCAGGGGCTTCATGTAAAGCACCTCCTAAATTAAAATATCGGTTTGAAATTCAAGGGGCCGCGACATCAGCCAGATCGATTGGGGAGTATCAATTTTGGAGAAACTCGGCTGAACAGTTTAGCCGCTAGCGTTGTTCACAGACGGACGGGCGGACGGACGGACAGACAGACGTTTTGGCGTCATTCGATTTTTCGGCAACATGGACATACAAAACATGGATTCTGGCTACACCGCGTGTTAAAGGTTTTTGTTTTCTAAATTTGGCAACTGGATTTATCCACTTTTATGTTACCGGGGTCCTGTAATAATAGTTTTTCTGCCAAAAATTCGCAGTTTTTCGCGCAGCATTACATAACTTTTTCTCTATTTCGTAGAGAGAAAGTAAAATAAATCAAAAGGTGCGGACATAACGTAAAGTTACGGTCTTCGGAAACACTGACTAACAAGCATTTTCTTAAAAGACAAGACTTTTGTAATGATGACCTTACCAATGTTGCAGTTGACCAATGAAGAATAAGTATTCACCTAAGCAAATCATAGATTTTTCCAGGGAAAATTTGTTCGAATGTTTCTTCACGTTAATCAAAGTGAAATGTATTTGTTTGTACCTTTTGAAACAATCAAATAATACTACTTAGTGAACTCTTCTAAGCCTGCTGCTAGTAGTTGAATAGGATAATATTAGATAATTATTTTCGTCAATTGTTTCTTCATCCTTTCAAATTGACTGATATTCGTTAAATAATCACAGTAAATACCACTATCGCCACTTTGCAGGAAGGGAATTTAACGTTTTCTTTCATAGCACTCTTGCTGGTACCTAATTATAATTTTTTTAAACTCTTTGAAAAATTATTTCTTGAAAAAACATTAAGTATGATAGAAATCGTACTTTTTCGTTCTAATATTGCTACAGTTCTTGGAATGAACCATAGTACGAGTATTTTTAATGTTCTGTATGGCTCTTTTGCGAGTGTTTTAAGAAACATCCTCAAAAGCTAAGCAGTTCCTAATTTACAGCTTTTAACACCCCAAGTTTAGCAGTAATATTAGTGCGTCAATTTTACGCAATGGTGAACAGTTGCCACGCTCGGGTCCCCTATTCTCAAGTTAGTTTTAAAAAATAGAGGAATTGATCAATATATTATCTCATTATTTAAATAAAATATAAAAACATAAGTTCACTCCCTAAACAGCAAAGTGATAATCGAGGACAAACCAAAAATAAAACTTAACAACCATTTCGGTATAAACTCATTTTCGCTAATACCTTGCCTCTAATATGTTCTACTGCCAGATTCGTAAACACATTATAATGACTATTTTACTCATGTCTGCCCCTGTCATAAGCAACCAATGCTAAGCAAGAATATATTTAAATTAAACCAATCTCAGATGTCTATCACCATACCATTATCAATTTTGCACTCCATTGTAATTATTTTGTTTACTTTTTTGTTGTTAACAATAGCAATTGTTTTATTTCCATAACATCTTGTGAGCAACAATATAATATTAAAATGAGTCGTTTTGGCAATGTTTCAAACTCTGAAATTGTATCTATTATTAAAGATTCAGTGCCGAAAAACAGGAAAAATAACAGAGAAAATGTATGGAAGCAATTTCAAGAATTTTGTGAACAAAGAAATACAAATTGACAGCATAATCTACAAAAGAATAAATTACACACATATTGAGACATTGGGCATTTAATCTGCGAAGATTAGAAGGTGCAGAGTACAAATAATATGCTAGTTCCTCAATTTATTCGAAATAGATGAATCCCGCTACTAATTCAGCTTCTGCGTCTTAAAATACTTCCGTGGAATTACAAGACATGGAAAATTCAACTTCCTACAATTTTAATAATTGTGTGTTTAATAAATTTTCGTGTAAGTAGTTTTGTTGTTATTATTTTTGGAAAGTTTTGTTACCATAAAATTGAAATGTAGTTTAAATCATTTTCGACATAAATACTGTCAGTCGTATTTTCATTGGATATATGTTATTCCAGAAGGCAGTGAAAACTCGGAGCTGAATGAATGTTTCATACAAGCAGGTAGCAGTTTTGAGTAATATTTCTATTTTTCGTAATTCCTATGTTTTTATTAATGCATTCGATTCATGTAATGTGTTAATTCCTGAAATAGTCACACTAAATAACACTCGAAGTGCTATGAAATTACTTATGATAAATAACATGAATTATACTATCATTATACTCATTACATAGAAAAATACAGGATTTTGCGAAAAATACAGAACTCGAGATGTATCGAGTTATATATATTACATAAATATTATACATTACATATACAATTTACTGCGTAATATCGTCAGTACACTTCTAACCCTTTTGAACGTTGTTGAACGTCCCATAATTTTCGTGAACGGGAGAAAGGCGGACCGAGCAAGCCATTTGCTCGTCGCAACTTTCTGATAGTGCTATCAGGAATACGAGATATAGTGTCAAAGCCCCGGCACGTGCGTATTTTCATTAATAGAAAAATCTTACTTGATTTCGTTGGCATTGTCTTTGGCAACATTGTGTTCAGAAATAAATGATGAAAACTTACACTATATATACTTTCGTAACCATTAAATTATCTTGTAAGGTACCTTTAAATTCAATATTTCAAATGCACTTATTGGGACAATAGTTTTCTCTCCATTTAAATCAGAATAGCTTTCAAGCTACATCTGTAACCTTTCGGATCCCTGTTGTAATTTCACAGTCATGAGTAGTGAGCGGATTTCTATGATTTTGCATATTTTCGTCCGTTGTTTCAGGTCAGAGCTAAGTGAAATTTCTTGACATTTGTTTACACTTGGATGCTATGCAGATTAATATGTTAGTTCATATTTGGGCATATTAGGTCGATTTTTTCTGTTGGCGCATTTTCTTAACTACTTACTTCACTACTCAGGTCATACTCTACAGCATACACTTAACTACTCAGGGCATGAAGGAAGATCAGGATTATTTGGGACTGATTATAATGGCAGAGAAGAGACTAGATTGTAGGCGGATCGTGAAAACAGTCCAGGCCCATAAAGAGCAGAAGTGCTTTTTAGGAGAAAGAAAAGAAAAAAGGAAAGAAAAAAGAAGAAAAGAAAAGAAAAAAGAAGAAAAGAAAAGAAAAAAGAAGGAAAGAAAAGAAAAAAGAAGGAAAGAAAAAGAAGAAGGATGAATAATGAAATCAATGTTACCTTAAACCACAAAACGTTAAGTCCTCGCCTAATTGGTTTGCATCAAGTGAACATCATTTTTCCATGCTTTGAGAGATAAATTCCTCTGCCACAGCACTGGCTCGTTTAAAGCCTTTGGCAAAGCGTCACGTTTCTACATCAAGTTGTGTGTAAGTGTGTCAACCGAAGTCTGCGCTGCAGCAACACCCCCAGTTGTTTACAGTTCTGTTGGAACTCTAACAAGTCACGCTCGTTTACAAACAGCTTCGCAGATATTTGCAGACTACTTCTAATCCCTGCATTAATGCCCCAGCCCACATCCCAAACTGAACCTGATAAACTGTTCCCAACATCATCGCACAAACCAATCTGTTCAATTGCAAGTATCCACTTATACAAAAAATATCGCTCTCGATATTTGCTGTTTAGAGTGACACCGCTCAACAGACAATGAAAGTATTGAAGCACACTCTCATTACGTAAAAAAAACAAAAAAAAAACAAAGCAACGCTATTCAATGGACTACGACTACAAAGAAAGTAAATAATGCTACAAATATTTTGAGGGCACGACGGTAATTAATTTATAGTTTAGGCTAGTCTAGATAAATCTTTAGTTGATATACTAATGACAGACTCACCGTTGACAATTCGGGAATAATTTTTTGACATTACTTCAAAATACAAATCGAAACTTCAGCTTCTTTATATAAAACTCTCATGTAGAAGAATTTCATTAAACAGAAACGATCAATCATATTACATCACAAGCGTATTATAAAATATTCACATTCTGGAATCCGTATTCAGACTTATTCGTGAGTACTGTTCATAACAATCATCCAAGATGTCTCACCATTCAAATCTCACAGCTTCAGAAATATATTTTAGTGAAGAATACATTCCATAATTTGGTAAAATTTGCACATTCTCAAAAGCTTTTGTGGATATATGCTTGGTATTAATCATCAAGAAAACGACCATTAGAAATAACAAAAGTCAGATAAAGTAAGCTTTAAAACAGTTGAACAGACATTAAAGTCAAGGTCACACTAGTAGTTTCTGATGATTTACGCAGGCTCTACGACCCACAAACAACATCGGCTACGGAGGCCACTAGCGACACTTGTATTTAGCCATTACATGTCCCGTAAAAATTACTAGCAACTGAGATTTATTTTTGGAGAAGATCGGCAGGAATGTCCAAATTAGATAAAATCAAGAATGTTACAATACGAGAATCCATGAAAATTAATTACACAATATTAGACTTCAATTTTCATTTCAATTTCAATAAATGAACAACAGCTTCAATGGTATGGTCATGTCCAAAGGATGGAAGAAACACGGCTTCCACTGAAATTATTAAATTGGATGCCTATTGGTAGAAGAAAAAGAGGTAGATCGAAAACAATATGGATACAAAGAATACTGAAGACAATGAAGAACAAAAATTAAACTTAGAAGATTGTAAAAATAAAATAAAATGAAAAAAAAGAATTAAAATAATATAACAATAGAAAATATAACAATGTACGAAAAAAATGTATATTACGAAAAATGTGTTACGAAAAAAATTACGAAAAATGTATTATACGAAAATGTATATTAATACATTGTAAATCTATTGAATAAATAAATGTCCCGTAAAGGGCAATTGGCCTGGTTGGATCTCGGGATTCGTAATCGGTCACCCAACCACGAACCCGCGATGTCTCGAATTCGCCTAACCTTCGTGACTTCACGTAGTTAACGAATTTGACTGAGGACGTCGGTTTTGGGATCGTGGCCTTTCAGTAGAACCATTCCAGCATTCGCCTAGATGACCTAGGGCAGTGGTGTCAAGGTTTTCTACGGGTGGCAGTGGCACGCTCCGTAGCATCGTGCTATGCTACGAGCTACTCTGCGCAACTAGCGTCGGGAAAGGAAACTATTAGTAACCCCGCCGTCAGCGTTGCCAGGTCGGCGGGATTCCCGCTAAATATAGCTGTTTTTCGAAGTACTTCCCGGGAAAAATTTGTTCTTCGCGGGCAGCGGGAAAAACAGCGGATATTATTGACAGTCGCGGAATATCGGCGGATTTATAAATTGAAGATTTTATGCTTGATAAATTAAAAAAAATAAAACTGAACAAGTTATTTATTTTCATAAGCAATTTTCCTTTTTAATTCTATATGTGTTTATTTCTTGTTTGAAGTTATATTCTTAGCTTTCATGCTGTAATAATGTAACAAAAATCTATTTATGTTATGTCGGGTTCCTGGCGACGAAGTAAAGTTTTAAGTGGATTGAAATTTGATTCTTCAAAACAAAGCGGACACTGAACAAAATGAATGTTATCATAATTGAGTTTATACTTGTATAGCAGCTATTATACCAGGATATTTGTATCAGTACCTCCAACTTTTATTCGTTTACTAACTAATCGAATTTTATTTCCAACTATAATATTATTTCATGTTATCAAGTCTGTTAGAAAGAAATAGAATCTACTTCGGTTTAGTTAATCAGAGTGGCGGTTGTTATATAATTATATAAAATATATAAATAGTGGCACAATGTATGTTTATACAATATTTTATACGCTACATTTGCACAAATTTAAAGTAAATTAATAAAATTGAATAAAATGTAACATTTACAAATATTTTTGAGTTATTTCCCTATTTGAATCCCTATAAAGTTTTGTTGTAATATGTTTCTTTATGTACCATTATTATTCGCGGTTCTTTAGCGGAAAAGTGTTTGAATTTCGTGGGATTTTGGCGGGAATTTTTAAACGACATCTGGCGGGTTTTTAGCGAGAAATGGAATCAGTGTGGCGGGTCTTGGTCGTCCGCACCTGGCAACACTGCCCGCCGTTTTACAATAGGGATGGCGTTGTCTCTGGTGGCGGGGTGACGAACTGCGTGGAGGGGCGATTTCGTCGTGGCACTCGAGCCATGAACTCCCGCTCGTGGCATCGACCTTGACAACACGGACCGAGGGAAACCATGAAAGCCCCGGTCAGAATGACCGTCACGGGGATTGAATCGGGGCTTCCCGAATGCGAAGTCAGCGCGCTACGCCCTGAGACTTAATAACCAACTTCATTCCGAATTAAACATGAATACAATAATAAACCAAATAGCCCACATATCGCACAATTTCTACCAAAACCTAGCAGACATACCATCAGCATCCCACTTCAAATGAGCGAAAAATTCCACCCACACCCGAATAAAAAATAGATTCCAATTTCACGCCTTTCTCAAAATCTTAGCCAACCATGACACTTAACCTCGAGGTTCTCCCCTAGAGTATCCTCTTCAATGTTTAGAATAAGTTAGCTTAGATATTTTAACTAGTATAAGTCAAAACATCACATCTGTAAAGTGATTACACTAAACGATGTACTCCATCTTGACAAATAAATTTGTTATAAAAACGCCTTGAGCCACTTCGCTCGGTCTAGCGACGTTACTGCAGAGTAAAGACAGAATTAATTGATTGATTCGTGTTTCCGGGCGCGACAACTACTTAGGTCGTTAGTCCCGTAAGTGTAGTGTGTGTTTTTTCTCGGGAGGTGGCTATTATCTTTTCCCCGCCGGATGGCGAGATCCGGCGCCGACCTACCGTCGACTAGCGGGGTTTTCCCCTCAACCGGGTATCTCCCACCAGCGGGGCATCGCCCCAGCCGGGACAAGCTGTAAGCTCCCGACCGGTCTCCCGGCGTGTGTGGTAGTGTAGTGCATGTTTGTGTGTGTGTATGAGGAGAGGGAATGACAAGGAAGATCGCGCGCGGTCCGTGGCCCGTTTGTTAAGCTACTGTTCCGGCATTCGCCTGGTGTTGATCGGAGAAACCACGGAAAACTACCGATCAGAGCAGCCGGCCGTTAGAATTCTCCTCCAGACAGCGACTGAATTCGACCCAGCTGACAAGCTAGTTTCGAAAATCCTGCCGCCGTCAAACCTAGGACCTCCCGGTCAGAGAGACTGCAGTGCCATCAGGTTGATGCACTGAGCAATCTCTCCCGGTAAAGATAGAACGAAGTGCGGTTTTGTGATGCGTCGCTAAGGTGATGTCTCTTCACCTCCCCCCAGCAGGCGTTACGTAATAAAGAAAGTTCTCTTATCTGAACGGGTCGATTACTCAACGGTAAGGAGAGGCGCACTTTTAACATTACAGTGGGACTTCAATTATCCGAACTAATTGGGACCTGGTATAGTTTGGATATTCGATAATTCGGATAAACGAACTTAATGTCTATGTAGGCTACCGTTGCACTGAAAGGCGGTGTTTTTTCTCCCAACAACGAGCATTTCGAATAAGTGACTGCTGTTAAGCATTTACGATCGGTTGCTTGACAATGTACCGTTAGCACATTGCACTTGCACTTGCACTTAAAGGTGATGAAAAGCGTTTTTCAACTAACAATAAACATCACGAGTTCTTAAGTATTTATTATAGGATTTGTCAACGTTCACTTTAGTTAAATGATTGATTATAGTGCAGTACCTCGTTAATATTTTATCACTGTCAATCATATCAAGGATGGTTTTCAATAGTATTAGAAAGGTAAATGATTATGTGTAGTATATGGTACATAATATTTTTAAAAAGTTATTCAGAGAAAATACGAGTTCGGATATTTAACGTTCCAAGTCAATCCTGGACGTCCCACTGTACATATAAACGCATTTTGATAACGTCATTATCGATAGTCTAGCTGGGTGGCAAGCCCTCTCAGGTGACTGATTATTTTGTATTTCCGGCGCGTCAACTGCTAAGGTAATTAGTTCCGTAAGTGTATTACATGTTTTTATTCGGGAAGTGGCAGTGATCATCCCCCGCTGATCGGCGAGATCCGGCGCCGACCGGCACATCGGCTAGCCGATTTCTCATTCAGGTTTCGTCCACCAGCGGCCAACGACCCTGCCGGGCCATTTCCTCGACTCTGCACATGTGTGATAGCGTAGTGCATGAGTAAGTAAAGGGTTGTCATACGAAAGAAAGGAAAGATCGTTGGCCCGTTTTTTGGTGTACTGCTCCAGCATTCAACTGTTAGTGATCGAAGAAATCACGGAAAACTACCGATCAGCAGAGCATAGAAATCTGCTCCGAACTGCGGCTGAATTAGACCTAGCTCTCTAGAAAATCTCGAACGCTAAAATATCCTTCGTACGCCTTCCTTCGGAGGGGAATTAAAGCCGGCTGTCCCATGTTAGTAGATTTACTTGCATGTAAAAGATCCTCAAACCTAAATGACGCCTCTGAGCTAAATTCAAATCGCCTGTTTCGTCGCCCGAGATAATACCTTCTTTCTCCGCTAGGTAGTGAAGGCGCGTAGTGAAATTTGCGTGGTCAGACGAAAGAGCGGGCCTCATGGCCCGAGTCTCGTCACGTAAAATAAGGCAATTCAATTCAATTCATTTCAACGCTACGACCTCCCAGTCAGAGACATTGCAGTGACATCACTTGACGCCCTGAGCCACCTCCGCCGGCTGGCCCTCAAAAAACTGTTGCGTTTGTTGTTACTTTTATTCATTATACAAATAAAATAAATAAAAGCAAGGGAACTAAGGGATTCCATATGAGGGACGTTTATGCAAAAACGAATATGTCCATCGGGGGAAAAAATTGAGTTAGCATTGCAGTAATATTTATGACTAGACCCCGGAACTTCATGCACTAAAAACGTTAAAAAATAATTTGCATGCCATCATGCCCTTGAAATTGACAATACATGCACTTAAAATAGCCAATACATGCCCTTAAAACTAAGAATATGCATTAAAAAATATAGTTAGCAACAGTACACATTTATTTACAGGTAATGTTCATTTTACACTATAGTATAAAATGCGTATACTAAAAATGTATTTTCAAACGTTATATTAAACAGACAAAATTATTAAGCTAGTAAACCAATAGCATTGTCACAAGATGCCGAAATATTAAGCCCAGTTCACTACATTCATGCGCAAGAATAACGGTACAGGAAGTACGTCGATTCAAGCGAAAGCAACCTTATCAGATGACTATCGGGAATATTATGTTGGTATTGCAACATTGGCATAGTTATTACTTTTTTTGAAGGAGAAATGCACGAAAATATCTCACTTTTACTCAAAAGCCTGTACTGTATGCACTTAAATATGCCACTTACATTGATATATGCAGTTAAAGAAACAAATTTCAGAAATACGCAAAATAAAAATGGGGTAGATATGTTTTGTTTTTGGTGATATGTAAAATGATAGTATACATTTCCTTTGGATAATCGCAATCAGTAAAAATCTGCAATTACATTAAGTTTCACAGTCTAATTAGAACCCTCTAATTTTACCATAAAACACGTTCTTAAATTAAAAATGGGAAATGTATGGCAATTACAGCCATCGAGATCAATATTTTTTGGGACAATCAATGGCTTCAATACACACAAAACCTCTAAACTGTACAACAACTACCCAAGTTTGATCCTGACACATGAATTCACGAGTTAAAATTAATCATTAAGTTCCTGCTATATCACTTGTACTTTATTGCTACAATACATATTGTATTTCTCGTTATTTCCGTGTTTAATTTAAATTAATGAGGAACACATATGAAGTGGTTTCGGCGAAAACGACGTGAAATGTATTCATTTACTACAAACACATTTGTCGTATACGTTAAAACAGGGAGAATGATGAGATCCGTCAATCAAAATTCCGTCATTAGATGCTTGCGCAATAGAATACTCTCCGGAATTTTCTTTTTATGTCCTTCAAATTCACTTGGGAAAACTCTATAATATCACATAAGGACAGTTCCGGAATGAGCAGCTGGCAAGTTCTAGCGAATTCCAGAGAAGCAGGCAAAACAAAAACCAAACAATTATACAACTTACGTTTTTACAGTGTTTCTCAGGAGTTATCAAACAATAAGCGATTCGTTTTCAAAATTAAATATCTCATTTCACACACATGGGAAGGAGAGAGTGACATATCGAAAGAAAACCAAAAGAAGATACGCAGTAGTTCAACTGTAGGATACCTTTTAGTCTCAAGGTTAAACTAATAATAGGTGTCGTATATTTCGAGTAAGTCAATCAAACGTTGTATGTCAATCAAACGTATGACCGATAAAAAGAGATTCCTTTTCCTTCAGGGACCAAGAATAATTGAAAACGAACGAGAGATATTTTATGAGATAAGGAGTCTGTGGGAAAATAATTGGTTCAACCACTGAAAGTTTTGAAATGATGGAACTAAAGATGTTCAAACCAAAAACACTAGATTGTGAAATCTGGCACACAATAAACACTGCAGTCTTCATTGCTGAGATGATCGCAATTTATTTATTTATTTGTCAAAAAACAGTAAAAACTATATATTCCAGACCCTATTTAGTAGTATTCGTGCCAGTTATGTAATTTGAACAACCGTTTCTTGGATCAGTTGGTAAACATTTATTAGAAATCAGTTACTAACCAGAAAGAAACCGTGGATAATACTGTTCTCTTAAAGCATCAAACGTGCCACAAAATACACGAAAAATTGTTCGGGTAGCATATCTAAACGCATTAATAGTATCATTTTACGCATTAATAAACATTTTAACAATATACAGTCAACTACGGTTGTAGTGAACTTCTAGGGACCAACATTTTTGATTCACTAAATCCGATGATGTCAAAATCAAATAAATTTTATCCACAATAATTAATTGTATTAATATAGAGATGTAGCCCAATACATTAACAGCACGAATTGAAAATTTGAATACATTTATTATTCCTTATTTATTATTATCAATTATTTTCAATTGTTTGCTTCGTACGTTTTTCATTAGTAATTTCTCTAGATCCTTCTCCAGAGTTCTTGCTCTCTCCGTACTTGATTCTGCTTTGTCCACTGTCTCTAAATATCGTAATGCACTTTCGACACCATTCAATACCTCTTCCAGTCTTATACTGCGATTTCTTTAACTCTGCCTCTCAAGGCCTATCTTCGCGATGGAATATCACACGGCATTTCGCGTCTTTCTCGGTCTTGCCGGTAGAAGTCGCATGATCGCAAGCACTGCTTGATACGGTCGCGATCATGCGGAATTCTACCGGCAAGACCGAGAAAGACGCGAAATACCGTGACATGTTCCGTCGCGAAGATGGGATTTGAGTGGCCTTGAGGGGCAAAGTTATAAAAATCGCAGTATAGAACGTCCCACTCTGGGATGGTCCTTTTACTCGCCTAATAACTATACCCTGGAACTTCATGCTCTAAAAGAGTTAAAAATATGCATGCAACCATGCCCTTAAAATTGGCAATATACATGTACTTAAATAGCCAATACATGCGCCTAAAACTAAGAATATGCGTTCAACAAAAATGTAGTTAGCAACAGATAACATTTATTTGTAGATAATCTTTATTGTACACTGTAGAACAAAACGTGTGTAATAAAAATATATTTTCAAACATTGCATAAACAAAAAAACATGTATGCGAGAACCAATGGCATTCTCACAAGATGCCGAAACATTAAGCCCAGTTCACTAAGTTTATGTGCTCTGCACGAATAAAGTTACAGGAAGTAAATCGATTCAAGCGAGAACAATCTTATCAGAAGACGGTCGGAAATATTATGTTGGTTGGTATCGTAGCATTGGCATTGCTTAATTTACTTTTCTGTTGAAAGAGAAGCACACAAATTTCGAATTCTGGCATTCACCCCTAATGGTCTCTTCATCGCATCAAAGCCGCGGAAAGGAGACCATAAGGTACGGCTGAGGAAAAAACCCCTGAAGGGGGAAAAACCTGCCGTCAGAAGACGAGTACATGCTAAACTACTAGTTTTTATTTTCTAAACTATTTATTTATTTCCTGGCGTGGGCATCTTCTCCTTCCCGTCTTTGGCCTCCTCAGCCCCTGAAATCAAACACCGCCACAGAAGATCGCCCGCACCACCGCCTCTCCGAACAATTTGCTACTGATTAACTTAATTATCGCTTACTGATTAATTAATTAATACTGACTAATATACTAATTAATATTAATTATTAGCATTATTGACTACCTTACTAGTTAATTAAATATTAATAAACACAAAAATATCTGTTTTCGACCCATTTCTACACAAAAACCTATAATACGAAATGCACTTAAATGTGCCGCTTTCATTAAAATATACAGTTAAAAAAATCTGAGAAATATGCAATTATCCAATATAAAAATGGGCTGTATTTGTTTTATTTTTGGTGACAGGTAACGTTATATACATTTCCTTTCGATATGCGCAATCAGTAAAAATATGCCATTGAATGAAGTTCCACGGTCTGCTAATAACAGAGATCCTTTCGGATAGATTACATACAACGGCAGATATTGTAATTTCTGAGAGAAGAAATCGAATAGGCTAGTCAAGGATTCTGTGGAGAACATATGTTGCATCTCGTAAATATTATTTGTAGCAAGTATAATACCATTAAAATGACATTAAAATCGACGAAATCAGAAAAAAAATGCTTTAAAAATTATCGCAAAAGATAAAAAATGTCTAAAAGTAGAAATCGACGTAAAATGCAAAAAAAATTACATACAAATTGGTCATTTCCTTTTGTCATAACATAAAATTAATATCTCTACTAATGTGCATTCTTCTAAAGAGAAAAGAAAAAATGACATTTCCTTAAAATTCGCTCCCTAGTCATCACTTACAAAATCCCAATTTTTAAAAAAGGAAAGAAATCTTCGATCACATATACGTTCACTCAGAAAGCAACTGAGAGAAAGCGAACTTTCAACCACTTGAACGAATACTTTCTGTTGTAAATCCAATCAATAAGACCCATTGAAACAGCACACCTAAATAAACAGTACATACACCTAAGGGTGTTCCTGCATAAACATTCGCACATATACTGCGTCGCATCTATGTTTGTTCACATGACGTTCTGTGAATGTAAACGTCCACATGGCCAAATTCCTGTGAGCCCTGTTCTATCAACATTCTTATTAGCTCCAGAAGCCGCGAAACGTAGTATTGTCGTGAGCATTCAACGGTTAAAAAATAAAATAATATAAAATCAACATCCATCACCCATGCTACAATTTGAATCAAGCACTAGTGGCAGACAACAAACAATTTTATTTTTAACAAGACGCAAACCACCCAGTTTATCAATTTGATCACAACTGTTCACATTTATCTCGGCACAGCTATTCTTTTTGCGACGGTTCGTGTTGACATTTTTGAAAGCCTTTTCTGTCATAATGCCAAGCTGCATGGGCTAGAAGAGCAAAATCGGGTATAGTACACTCACCGCTTAGAAAACAATACATATAGAATTCTAAAAACATACCACACGCTTTACTTTCGTAGCAACAAATCCTCATAAAATGATTTTTTTATAATATAATAGTAGCATTACAATCAGTAAAACCATTAAAAAGTCACTGAAGCTCACAGTTATCTCCACAATTTTCTTTGCAAAGAAGTAGACGTGTTGGGAGATTTAAACATACATATGGGGGATATTTGCGAGACATGTCAAAATCCCATATTCCAGAGTCGCATCGCTTACATTCACCGCTTTGCGAAACAAACAAAAAATAAACAAATTGAGATAGAACACACGATTTTGAAAAGAACAAGTTGTCATAGAAGAAACTTTTAACAGATCATATTTATTTAATCTCTAAGCCTGTTTAAACAGTTAATATCGCTCACAATTAACTTGACGCTATTTTCTTCGCAAATGTGTTGAAGTTTTTGGAATTTTAAACGTTCATATGGCGGAATTCTGTGACAGTATTGTTTTCAAAATTCCGAACTTCGTGAACCCTGCGTCCCGAATACTTTCAGCTTAAAAAGCAACAACAAAGAAATTTTCCATTGAAAAACAACGCACTTTGAACAAATTGTCAGAGAACAAACAATTAAAAAGGGTTTAATCATTGCTATCCAACAAGTAAGCCTGTCTAAATAATCAATCTCGCTCACAATTCAGCAGTTATTTTCTTTGTTAACATGTTCAAGAGTTTAGAACTTTAAATGTTCGCGTGGATTGATCCTGTGAACATATTGCTGACAAAATCCTAAGCTTCATGAGCTCTAAACGAAATGTTATTTTCCGTACAGTAACAGCTTAAAGTAAACAACAAAAAGAAAGAAAGCTTCCGTACAATACACGAATATTGCCAGCACAAGTTGTCAAAAAACAAACTGCCTTTAGAAGATCTGGCTCTCCAACCAGATAGCCTACTTAAACAATCAATATCGCGTACAACATGAACCGCGGGCATCTATTTTCTTTGCAAACGTATTGAAGCGATTGCAACTTAAGCATCCTCTTGGAGTCATTCTACGCGAGTTTTGCTGTCAAAATTTCGAGCTTCATGAGCTCTAAACGATGTGTTTCCTGTTCACTCACCGCTTAAAATAAACACAACAAAGTAATCTTCGCCAGAACACATGAGCTTTGAATAAGTTGTCAAAAACCAACTCTCTTTAAAAGATTTTGCTCTCCAACCAGCAAGCCTATTAAAGAATCAATATCGCTCACATTAACTGTGCGCATTTACTTTCTTTGCAAATGTGTTGTCACGTTTGCAACTTAGATAGCCACATGTCATTATCGTGTGCGGGTATGACTGTCAATAAATCGATCTTCAAGAGTTGTGGGTGAAATATTATTTTCCGCGCGCACACACACACACAGCATGAAATTAACAACATCAAATCTTCTGTAGACACACTAACTTTGAACAAGTTGTCAAAACAAACTCTCTTTTAAAATATCTCGCTGTCCAACCATGCAAGTCACTTAAACAATCAATCGTACCACAAGGAATTTAAACGGATGTAAAAAGACGCAGTTGTTTTAAAAGAGCTGAAAAAATGCTCTCCATTTAGAAAGCCTACTTAATCAATATCGCTTACAACGTTAACCGTGAGCATCTATTTCTCTGCAAACGCAGTTGGCGCTTTTGTAACTTAAACATCACGTGGCATGTCCGGTCTGGGTATTGCTGTCAATATCCCGAACTTCACGAGTAGTAAACGAAATATTATTTCCCGTACACTCATTGCGTAAAATAACAACAATAAACCTTCCGATAGAATACACAAACTTTGAACAAGTTCTCAAAAAACAAACTCTAAACCGATCTTACCACCCAATCAAGCAAGATT
>JAHLJT010002630.1:105500176-105550176 GCA_031308135.1 Acheta domesticus | reverse complement strand
TTCCTGCAACCACTGTTTAGTTTGCACGCTGTATTCAGTTTTTGTACCGCTCTATTCGGGATAAGTTCATAGTGAAGTAAACTTTACGCTGCGCGCCGGCTGTTGTGCTAAAATATTGCATAATAATTAGGCCAAGTCGAAATTTTCTCTAAAATGTCCAGATAAAGAATGCATGTGAACGAAAATCAGAATATTCTTCAAGAGCTGTCTGATCTGAGGAAGATCATGAATTGGATAGTGACAGTCACAGTAAACGAATGTTGAAAATATAGAAGAGCATCAGATCGAAACTGGATCAGAACAAGATCTTTTTGATACTAAATACAAATGTTTATCAACGGATATGTTTTTTGATAGTAAATATCATTCTTAGATATTATAATTTGACTTAAAATTCCATTGCTGTACAATTTCTTTGATTTTTTCAAGAGTCATTGAATGTCGTAAAATTTACGACACGCGCCTGCTGGTGTGAACATTTTACGCGCGCCCGCTGAAAGGTTAATGAATGATATGCATCGTTATATCATCTAACAAGAACAGGAGTTTATTCCCATACAATATATACATTTCGTAAAATTAACTGACCACCATATGTATCAAGAAACACGTACCTAGTTACCACCTTCAACTGTCCAGTGCGCCGGGGGATTACAACAATATCGGGTGACGCTGTCAACGACTTCATTCAGTGAAATCTCATCACGATGATGGCAGGATTTTTGACACTAGCTACATAGCTAGACTGAGCCAAGTGGCTCAAGGTGTAGCGCGCTCACTTCGCATTCGGGAGATCCGGGTTCAAACCCCGTGACGGCCATCCTGCATCCTGACACAGGTTTTCGTGGTTTCCCTTGGTCACCGGAGGTGAATGCTGGGATGGTTCTTCCGAAAGATAGCAACCGTGAAACAGGCTTCGATAGCCGAATTCGTTAACTACGCGAAGGGTAAGTTAGCACGTAAGTCTTCAAACATATGTAAAGTAGAAAATATACTGAACTATGTACAACCAATATAAATCAATAAAAAAATGAAAAATGAAAAAAAAACCACGCGAAGTCACGAAGATTAAGCGTATTCGAGACATCGCGGTCGGAGAGTTCAAGCGGCCGAATGCTCTGATCGGTAGTTTTCCGTGGCTTCTCCGATCAACATCACGCGAATGCCAGAGAAGTACCGGAACAAAAGGTTCACGAAACGCGCGCAATCTTTCCTTCCTCTTCCTTATCCTATCCTCTCCTCTTACACACGTACACTAAGATACACTACACTACTACACATGCTGGGAGACCGGTCGTGAGCTTACAGCTTGTCTCGGCTGGGGCGGTGCCCCGCTGGTGGGAGATACCTGGTTGAGGGGAAAACCCCGCTAGTCGACGGTAGGTCGGCGCCAGATCTCGCCAGCCAGCGGGGAAAAAGATCATCGCCACCGCCCGACGCACTAAACACGCACTACACTTACGGGACTAATGACCTGAGTAGTTGACGCGCCCGGAAACACGAATCAATCAATCAAACTTGTACATAATGGATATGTAATAATGAGATGACTTTAGAAAATGTTAGGGATTTAGAAAGCTATTCCGTTCGTCCATTCCTGCATTAATCGGAAACGGTTAGATGCAAGTACTTGGTAAATGAGGCCTACGAGATACATCTTAGGTAGTAATCTACAAATTGAGACATTTCTGGAGTTTTTATAGCACATACGGGGGTTTATCTAAGAAGAAGTACGCATACTCGTGATTGCGGGAGCGTCAACACGGCGAAGGTAATTATTCCCGTACGTGTAGTGCATGATTTTGGGTCGCGAGGTGGGGTTAATCTTACCCTGCTGGATGGCGAGATTCGGCGTCGAACTACCGTGGACTAGCGGGGTTTCCTCTAACCAACTATCTCCACCACCACCGGCACCGCCCCAGCTGGGACAAGCTCTAGGCTCCCGAATGGTCTCCCGGCATATGATTGTGTAGTGCATGTGAGTGTAGGTTTGTGTAAGGAGTGGGGAAAGAGGGGGGGATAGAACAAGGAATGGGAAGAAAAATTCGCGCGCGGTGGCCTGTTTCGTAGAGTACTGCTCCGGCATTCGCCTGGTGGTGATCGTAGAAACCGCGGAAAACTGCCGATGTTAGCAGACGGTCGCCAGAATTCTCCGCCAGACAGCGACAGAACTGAACTATCAGGCTAGTGCTGAGAATCCTGCTACTATCGGGAATGAAACCCTAGAACTTCCAGGTCAGAGACACAGCAGTGACATCAGTTAATGTCCTGCCACCACCTCTCTGGTCTGAGATGTGCATATTGGGTTAATGGTCCTTAATATTTTGAGGATTTCAAACTAATATATGTCTCTTAATAAAAGCAGGTAGTAATAAGAGTTTTTACTCACACACAGTATCCTTTCTATGTAATAGAAATCACAGTTCAAGTCACCTTATCATGTGTGTGTGTGTGTGTGTGTTCCGAGTTTTGAAATGTTTTTACATCTTTCCGGTTTCTGAACAATTACACAATAACAATAATAATACAATTAAAATACAATTTTTATAGTTTAATTATTTTTTTCTATTATTCTCTACTATAGCTTCCATCTTCGATTATTCCCTCCTCTTGCAGTCCATTTATAATTTCATCTTTCCATGATTCAGGTGATCTTTCACGTTTCCTCTTTCCACATGGTTCCCAATAAAACTCTAATTTATGTATTCTCCAATCTTCCATTTTTTATATGTTCAAAACAGATTACATAAGGAAAGGTTCTATTCATTATAGACAATCAGGTGAGAATATAATATAATTCATAAGACGATGTTGAAGTTTGTACAATATACAAAGTTGGAGTTTGCACAACGTTTCAGAAATCTATTTGTCTCCATCATCAAGTACTTTTTGGCTTGTATTGAATATAAGTTTTAAGTTTAGTTCGTGAAACGTAAGAAAAACAAACGAAACGAATTTTGAATAGAATTTGTCTTATGAATTATATTATATTATCATCTGATTGTCTATAATTAACCTTTCTTTATGCAATTATTAAAGACAATCAATAAAAACTTATCAAACCAGATTAGCCGCTTCTTATTTATATAATGTGTAATCCAATGTGATACATTCATATTTTTCCTAACAATTTCATTTCGAATTTTGTAGATATTTTCGTTTTAAAAACCATAATTTACGATGTGCGAAGTGTTGGCACCAATGCACCTCGTAAATAAATATTACACTGGTGCTCCATATTCCTTCTTCTCCACTTTCCGCCGTTCGCTTCGAGTGAAACTGGTGAGGCGATGTGTTCATTGGCGGGTGAACAGCGCCTGAACACTGCAACCTCTCGATCTCTTTGTAATCACTTTCACCACGTTGAGCTTTCTACCTTCGTGCTTTTCTTGCCCAACTCTAATGGTATCAGTCTTTCCTCTTCGTTACGGAATAACACAATAACATTAAATTTCTTTTAAGAACTAATCCCAGTGAGTACGTGCTAGTGAAGAAATTGTAGGAATGCTGATGTGATGTCGTTGATGTAATAATGGAAATCGACTTAAATTAAATTTAATTGAGAAATAATGGAACTCAACTCAACTTAAATTTACTATGAGAGCCGGTTATTTGATATTGTTGAAAATTACTTAACTTCATATTATTATTTCTATTACCTCTTTAAAAAAAATATTTTGTGCATTTTTGGATCGTTTATGTATGCAAAGCCGTCGAAAGGCACTATTCATTATACATTGTTTCTTCTGCCGTTGTATAATTCTGTGATTCGATGGCTGCAAATCACAGAGTACATACTTGCGTAATGATACTCATTACGATATAACGATACAGATATCATTATGATACAGGTTCTTGACCAATCACAGAGCAGTTTACAAACCAAGAATTGACAATTAATCATTGAGTATCGTTCTAGTAAATGTTTCGTTCGATTCTATACGTTGCAATTGCATTTAATATTATATTGTGCTCGCGAGTTTTAATTTCTTTTATTATTAGTATTTTTACGTGGAATATTATTTAAAGTAAATTGGATTACCATTTCACTTTGATTCTATTTGACCAGCGCAGTAAACCAAAGCCCCTTGAAACAGGGCAGGGTAGGGTAGGGAGCGGCCCGCTAGGAGACCTTGGCTAAATCCTGCTTGCCAATTGCCATGAAACGATTCGATGTAAAAGTTTAACTTCTAAAAGTTACCGTAAGTCTTAGGAAAATTACGATATGAAACTCGATGAAATGGGTATTAATACATTTGTGTGTAATCACTCGCTCGTTACTCGCCCGAATCATAATATCACACTCTTGTATTAATACCCATCACCATTACATCATTCGTGCTTTTTTACCAATCCCAGGCGAATGCCAGTACAGTACCCTCAGAAACGGTGCGCGTGCAATCTTTCCTTCCTCTTCCGTGTCCTATCCTCCCAACTTATTGAACACCCCTACATGCACTACACTACCACACATCACCTACATGCACTACACTACCACATATTTCGGGACGCCGCTGTTCAGCAGCTTAGAGCTTGCCCGCAAGCTGATAGGGAGGTCGGCGCCGGAATTCAGCATTCAGGGAGGAAGATAACCACCTCTAGAGAGAGAAAACATGCACTACACTTACGTGACTAATCACTTCGGCAGTGAATACGCGTGGAAACACAAATCAATCAAGAAGTAGGAGACCAAGGGAAATACCCAACTTGATGTAAATTAATGGTTAATGGCCAAAATATCGAACAAGTAAGTTCATTTAAGTTCCTGGGTTGTGATCTGACTTACAAAGGAGAAATTGATGCAGATAAGAAAATTGAAAAATTTAACAGAATGTGTGGAACTATTAGGACACTAAAAAGTAAAGTAAGGAAAGATACGATCATGAAAGTTTATAAAACCTTAGCTGTTCCTTGTCGGCTATATGGATGTGAAATCTGGACTATGGACACAAAAATACGAAGTAGGATTCAGACAGCCGAAATGAAGTTTTTAAGGGGTTGTATTGGTGCCACAAGGAGAGACAGGATCCGCAATGAAGAGATACGTAACTACCTAAGAATTTATAATCTAAATTGCAAAATTGACGAATACAGGAAAGCATGGAGAGACCACACTGATAGAATGGAGGACACACGAATACCAAAACAGATTCTGAAGTATAAGCCAAGAGGAAAACAAAACATTGGAAGACCGAATAGAAGATGGATGGACCAACAGAAGGAGATGCAACGGAACGAAAGTTCTAATACTTGCAGCAGAAGAAGAAGAAAAAGAGAAGTAGGAGGAGGAAGAGGAAACGTTTTAATTGATAGATTGGTGGTTTCAGAAGGGTCAATGGCAAACGTCATTAGTCCCGTAAGTGTAGTGTATATTTTCATTGCGGGAGGTGGTGGTGGTGATGATCTTCTCCCGGAGGCCGGCAACTCCGGCGCCGATCTATGTCGGCTTGTGGGGTTTTCCCTAACCCGGTTTCTTCCCCAGTGGGACACCCTCCGAGCCGGGACAAGCTGTAAGCTCCCGACCGGTCTCCCGACATGTGTGGTAGTGTAGTGCATATTAGTGTGTGAGTGTGTAAGAGGGAGAGGATAGGACAAGGATGAGGAAGGAAAGATCGCGCGCGGTACGTGGCCCGTTTGTTAGGGTTCTGCTGCGGCATTCACCTTGTGTTGATCGGAGAAACCACGGAAAACTACCGATCAGAGCAGCCGGCCGCTGGAATTCTCCTCCATATAGCGTCAAAACTTGATATAGCCAGGTAGTGGCGAAAATCCTGCCAGTGCCAGGACACGGACTATAGGAACTCCCCATCACAAGCTCTGCAGGAGAAACGTTTAAAGATAGCACGCTCTACTACTCTCTCGGTCAAATGTGCTGAATCGTAAATTTAGTTTGCGGTCAACCGCCGCAAGGGGCATTGCTTCGGCTTCCCTGCCTCTTCTGGACAGAGTTGCCAGAGGAGGTTCGGGATTTTACCACTAAATTCGCTGAGTGTGTGTGTTTTTTTGTCTTTTGTTGTTTTTTGCCTTTAGTGGAAGTTTTGGGGAGAAAAGTTTTGAGGGATTTTTGTTGGAGATTTTATTTTCATTATATTTTTGAAACAATTTTTTTTTCAAAAACAAATAGAATAACTTAAACGAAACTGCATAAACTAGATACATTCAAATCAAAATCTTTATCTCTGTTTCAGTCATTAGAATGAGTAATACAAAGATAACTCTTTCTTATTTCTTAGACGTCATATCTTTCACACAATCTCTTACGCAATAGCACCCCTGTAAATGTGTACCTATATCGTTATGTAAATAGTCGTAATTCATATTTTTATATAATAAAGATATAAGTGTTTGCTGTAAAATATAAATATAATCATATAAAATAAAATATATTTTTCGTTTTTCTTTAATTTCCAAACCTCCCCACATATTTTAAACAAGAAATAATCATTATTTGAATTTTTTTTGTTGTTGTTCTTTTTGTCGTTTTGGTGACTTTCGCAGCGCTATCTAGAGGAGAATGCTTAAGACCACATGGCAACACTGCTTCTGGACTCTTCCTCTGCGCCCCGCAATCACCCCCTGCCCCACGCCCCGTCGCCCTATTGACGGTCGGCTATTGACAAGGTGGTCCGCGGATCGAACCTCACCTCGCTCTCTCCAGCCGTGTATATATAGCCGCCTCCCTGACCTTGGGAACGGGAGGGTGGGCGGTTGGAGGTCAGATTGATGGCGACAGCGGGAGGACACTGCAGGCAAAGTGGCCATGTTTATGAATTCCCAGCAGCAAGGAAAATAAGAAAACTATTTTTTCAAAAATCATCCGACTGCGCCACCTACATAGGGTAATAATGAACTATTAATAATAAATCAACTAAATTGAAACTTTACTTCTCACATTCCTATTATTAGTATTCAGCATTATTAGCATTCATTCCTACTATTAGCATTCAGCAAATTTTGAATTCTCTCATTCCATATATTCACAAAATAATTCAAGATACTCTTTCTAATTTACGCAACAACGGATTGCAATGAAAAAACTAATTGACAACCTCCATAATTATCTCTTCTTTTTCTGCATATTAAAAAAATAAAGCATTTAATAAAATGTATAAAATATTATTACTACATTGAAATGTTCTACTAACATCTATTGATCCAATTTATATTTATCCTAACTTATATGTTACAGTAGAATGCTATGAGGTTACTTTTGTAAGTTTTTGCTCATAAATTCTGTATGTTATTGTAGACAAAAGAATGACTGAAATGACTGAAATGATGCTTAATAGTTTCAATTTACATCTAAACTCTCTCATTAATAATGAATAACAAACAAAATTAATTTCGTTTCGTCATTTTTATCGGTTTGCATTCGTGTCAAACAGATTTAAGGATTAATTGTTTTCTACGATCATGTAGATTAATCATGTAGATCAAGAATTCTTTTGTGCACAATCACAAATGAAATCTCCAACATCCCCAACCCTGCTGCGTAGGGTGAACTTAACGCGTAACCATAATCCTTGAAAACTTTGCGTCCTCGGCCTTTGAAATCAGAATCCTAATAAGACACAAGTTATGTTATTTATATTGGTATCTTCAAAATGCTACCTTTTTGGTCATTCAATTAAATTTTTGGAGGCTCTATTGGAAACCCCATACTCCCCAAGCGGGGTGATCTACTTGGTTTAAGTAGAATCTCTAATCTACGCAAAATCTCAAATTGACGATTACTTTTCTGTGCAATTATATCGCACTGATCTAAGTCTTTTCCGTTGTTAACAAACGATTCACAATAATTATAGAATATTTGATAGTCTGTGCAATTGAATGGCAGGTGTTTAATAAGTCTGTCTGTTTCTTACTAAACGCATGGCAATTGTAGAAAATTTACCGACGAATTCTACCAAACTTGATGCGGCGAAGTTTCTCGGTTTCAGGCCGTCCGTAATTGGCGTGTCAAACTATTGCCCCTTTTAAAACTATTATCTATAAAGTACTGTATATTCGCACGGGTTCAGTTAGTTTCTTGTATTTCGTTTCCGTAGACACAACTCATTACAAGTAAATGATGGACCAATGATCCCAGACCTCTTATTTTAGCACCAATATTGGGGTTTCGGCCAGAAGCCAAATATGCCATCCCCCTCCTGGCGACCAAACATGTCCAGGGGCCACGAAACCTTCAGATGCCCAGGACCAGTCTGCTGCGAAAATAGATGGCTCCATACTTAGCTCGACAGGATGTAGGGAGTTCGCAGACCCTTCATTTAATGATTCGATTCTCTCGCTCTCCACATTTTAGTCCACAAGAACACATTCAACGGTTTGGGATTCTCAACCGGTGTGCCGCGGAAAAAAAAAACAACTAGCAGGCAGTTCCCATCACCTGAAGGTTAAAAAAATGTTTTGTCGTATTTTACCCACAATGCGTTATGAAATATAAACTATAATAATATTGCATTTTAATAGACTTTTTTTCGAAATCTTTATACTTAAAACACTAAGGCTTTCTGTTTAAGGAGAAATGTTTCTACTCAACGAAATTTCGCGATTTTTCCTTAAAATGAAAAGAAGTGGCTCCAATTACATTATAGCTAACTATTATTAACCATTTTACAGTAAAAATTCAAAATATTAATAAAATGTTAAACTTCGTAGATGAGAGAGTATCAACTGTTATTTGCTCATTACGTCGTTTGGTTGTATCAAGAACTTCAAGGTTTCGGCCTACTGAATGCAAACGTGTGTAAAGATATAGTTACAGAAGCGAAGATAGTGAATTTTTAAAGTTCGACGATGAGTGTTTTAAATGCAAAGATTAGTGAGTGTACTAAACGTAATGCCCAGCAATCGTTTGAAACGTGTAATGAAAAAGAAACAAATGTAGTTGATGACCAGCGGCCTCTAGGAATAGAAATGTTGCTGTCGAGTTAGTAGAAAACAAGATCCTGGAGCACGAAAAATGGCTATTCTGAAGCGAAACTTCTTTACTCCTTGCCGTTTGCCGTCTGCAGTGTCGTAAGCAGTGACTCATTGAGTACGAGATTATGGTAGAAAACATCAAGTATAGTTGCATTATGCAATTAAAATGGAAACTATTCCATTGTTTTTGTGTTTTCCCAATTAATTGATTGGTGATTCCGGGCGCGTCAACGGCTAAAGTCATTAGTTCCGTAAGAGTAGAGCAGGTTTTTTTCTGGAGAGGTGGCGGTGATCTTCGCCCGTTGGATAGTGAGATCCGGCGCCGACCTACCGGAACTGTACCCGTCGGCTAGCGGGACTTTCCTCAACCAGGTATCTCCCACCAGCGGGGCACCGCCCCGGCCGGGACAAGCTCTAAGTTCCTGATCGGTCTCTCGACATGTTTGATAGTGTAGTGTATGTTAGTGTACGTGGGTGTAAGTAAGGGGTGAGGATAGGACAAGGAAGAGGAAGGAAAGATAGCGCGCGGACCGCGACCCGTTTCTTAGGCGCATTCTCCTGGTGTTGATCGGAGAAACCACGGAAAACTATCGATTACAGCAGCCGGCCACCACAATTCGTCCAGACAGCGACTGAACTCGACGTTGCTGACAAGCTAGTGTCGAAAATCTTGCAACCGCCGGGAGTCGAAACCTAGGACCTCGCGGTCAGAGGCACTGCAGTGACATCACTTGATGCCCTGAGCCACCTCTCCCGGATGTATTTTCCCGAGTTCTTAAGTATCTAGCAAAACATTTGACCCCTCACAAGGTCGGAGGTTGCATACTTTTCTTTCAATGTCTACGCGAATTGGAAATATGTAACATAGATCACGAATATTATCTCCTTTTCGCGCAGCGCACATTATGTATTAATTAAACTGTTACGAGATGACACTACATCCAATCTACCACGTTGCATTTGCAAATTATGTTTCTCTGGCGTTCATGTTTGAGTAGACTTCCGACCGGTAAAAACTTTGAGCGTTTCCTGGTAGTGTTGATTTCTGAAAATATTTTTCGTTTACATCTTTCACAGCTGGGAAAGAAACCATTACTGTACGAGTCAGAAATTTCAAGGCGAGCAGAGTAATACAAACTTCCCATCCGAGAGGCTTGGTATGCTTCAGTTCATACTAGTATGTCGCTTTTCTCCAGCAAACACAGATAGCATAACAGACGGCCAACAGAAAAGGGGAATAATATTTAGATAATAAGTTCATAGTACTAGTGGAAAGATAATACCGGATGACGGAGAATGACATAGTACGTTTTTGTTGGAAACAGAGGTTTTCTTCATGCTATAAAAGTAAATATCGTGAATTTTATAAAGAAAATTTTCTTATGAATAAATTACATTTGACGAACTTCAACTTCATTCAATTTTTCAATGCAAAATATGAGTATGTATGAATGGGTATGTAAAATATCTATCATGTCGTTCATTAAGAAACGAATAAATACTGGCATTAATGTAAATTTAAGCTCGAAATAAAACGACTATTTCATTCATTGACAAAATTAATTTTAGTCGTCCATTTCTGGTTTGAATATCTGTTTGTTGTTCATGTGGAAGGAAATTTTCTGTTCCACTTCATTCAAACGCCTACTATCGAACTAAATGTCATTATAAATTCCTATTTGATGGTTTTTATATTGGCGAACAGTTTCGTGTGTGGGGGTGCTAAGCTAGATATTAATCGTAATCTTATACTAATCTTACAAACTGATGTTTACATTTGACGTCACTTATTTACATTAGGTTCACGCAGTTATACTTATAATCTGAACTTGCTTACTTACACTTTAACTTAGAGTCTACAATTCGATTCTCGATTGTTCGAGTTTCCCGTATATCCGAGTTAAATCCGACTTAACAAAAAATTAATGAAAATAAATAAATTTAGGAGAAAGACCTGGTTGATTCTACACCGCTTGTGAGTCACAATCAGGGCTGCGCTAGAGTTGCCGTGAGGTAAGTAGAACAGCCTTGAGGCAACTCCAGCCGACAATGTGTTCAGAAGAAGGCGTGATACTGCCACAAGTAAAAGAAACAGGGTACTCAAACAAAAACAACTGAGAATTACTTTAAGATGTAATTAACTTATTTTCAGCAATTAATATAAGTAATATATACAATATTATGCAAGTACATTCTTTATTGAAATAAACATACTTTGAAATTTAAAAGTTGTGTTTATATTTCTACTTTAATAAATTAATCATTTTCGATAATTCGAGCTAGGCCCGGTCCCGTCCATCTCGAATTACCGAGACCCTACTGTACGAGTACTTACAAACTGAACCTACATTAGACGCCACTTATTTATACATACTCGATTTCACACGCTTGTTTATCTGCACCGGCTCGCCCAATTGCTGCCGGATGGGGGAGGGGGGGCGGGCAGACGCACGGTTGTTCGTTATGCCAAAGCTTTCCTTGGTACATTGCGTTCATATGAAATGTGTATTATAAATAAAGCTACGTCTTCATAAGACTTCATTTAGGTGCGCCATACTTTGTCTCACTCGAACGTGCAGTTTTTGGTAGTTTTGACCGGGAGACATGGCTCAGTGCATTAACTGATGTAACTGCAGTCTGCCCGGGAGGTTCTAGGTTCGATTCCCAGCGGCGGCAGGATTTTCGACACTAGCTTCTCAGCTAGGTCGAATTCACTCGCTGTCTGGGGGAGAATTCCAGCGGCTAGCTGCTCTGATCGGTAGTTTTCCGTGGTTTCTCCGATCAACTCCAGGAGAATGCCGGAGCAGTACCCTAACAAACGGGTCACGGATCGCACGCGATCTTTCCTTCCTCTTCCATGTCCTATCCTCTCCTCTTACACACAAACACACTTACACTAACATGCACTACACTACCACATATGCCGGGAGACTGGTCGGGCCCCAGCTTGTCTCGGTCGGACCCCAGCTTGTCTCGACTGGGGCGGTGCCCCGCTGATGGGAGATACCAGGTTAGGGGAAAACTCCGCTAGTCGACGCTATATCGGCGCCGGATCTCGCCATCCAGCGGGGAAAGATCACCGCCACCTCCCGAGGAAAAAACACGCACTACACCTACTAGACTAATGACCTAAGTAGTTGACGCGCCCGGAATTACGAATAATCAACCAGCCAATTGATAGTTTCGTTGACAGTTTCGTTCAAGGTCAGAGCCGCAGAAACTGTCTGACTCCGTGTGCTTCGTCGAGTCCTCACCGAATGGAAGTTGGCTCAGCGTGTTTGGTTGGAGCTGAGCTCTATTTTTACGCAAGGTGAAACTCTCCCTTGGCAAAGCAAAGCTGAGTGGATACATCCTCGAAAGGGCTCTTCGCTTTATGGCAGCGGGGCCAAACTGGCCACTCGCGATTCGGCTCTGTCCGGCAATGTACAGTGCTTTGCTACGTCTTAAACCCGAATACGTAGATCACACTTTGAACGAGCGCATCTCACGTGACATGCTAATTCATAATGTGAGTGATGTCTCATGCCATCATTTAGTATCCAGATTTTTGTTTAAATTATATCCGTTCGTAGCGTTACCGATGATGATGATGATGACAATAATTTCCCTTGAAGTTGGGATTTTTAAATTTTTTCCGTACGAAGTATCTCGTACGAAAGTGAACAGTGTTAAATAAATAATAATACAGTCGTTAAAACATACGCATTGTAAAACTAATAATTACTTAATCGGCTAAAAACACATTTTTAATGTTAATACATCTTAAAAAATTCAAATAATCCCTGTTTACTTCGCATTCAAAGATATTAATTTTCGAATATTACTTCAAGCAATTTCTGTTACGTTAACTGATAAATACATCTCATTCTGGGCCAATTTCTTTGCATGTAATTCGGCCCAACTTTATTAACAATCAAACATGAATTATTTGTTGAAAATGACGGGAGATGAAATATGGAGAGAATTAGACAAAAAAATTACTCTCCTTTACTCTGTTAACTATACGCGTGAAATTAATATCTAAATGGTATGTATCATTATAAAGCATACATTACCCATTTATCAAAAGATATCTACGTGCTATCTGTGGATGTAAATACAATACCAGATATAAATTACAAGAGACCGCAGATGGTGTTATCCCACACCAAGCATAATAGGTTCCAAGAGCAATTTCGTTCGTTTAGTGTGGCTTCCACTAAAACATTGCCGATTGTCTAGAACAACAGGATTGCTGCTCAGAGATGTAGAGTGCTGAGGTTTGCTGTATGAAATGTATTGATCAATAAAAATGTGTACTAGAATGTTAGTATACATTAAAATAAAAAAATATTCGCTTTAATACATATATTGCTAATTAATGATATTCATTCAAAATTACTTAATTATTAAACTTATTATTTAAAAAAAATTCCAATGTAGGTAACGGATATAATTTATACAATACAAAATCCGCTTTTTAAAAATCACGTTTCCTCAACCGTCCAAAAATCAGACTGTAAAGAGAAAAGATGGGGACTATTGGCCGGAAAACGAGAAAAAGAACGCAAACCCTTTGTGACCCTACGAAATCGTCGGGTTGATTGATTGTTAGTGATATCGGGCGCATCAACGCCTAAGAAAATTAGTCCGGTAAGTGTAGTTCAAGTTTTTTCATCATGATGTAGCTGTGATCTTCCCCCACTGGATGGCGAGATCCGGCGCCGACCAACCGTCGGCTGGTGTAGTTTTCCTCGACCAGGTATCTCCCACCAGAGGGGCACCGCCCCAGCCGGGACAAGCTCTCAGCTCCCGAACGGTCTCCCGCCATGTGTTGTAGTTTGCCATGCGGGCAAACTGCGTTCCGGCAGGTAAAGGCCACCGCCTAGAGACTCACCCCGAGGTTCGCCCCCCAATAAAGTTCTAGTGCGAGGGGTGCCATTCGGCATGCACGTACATATATACATATATACATATATACATATATACATATATACATATATACATATATACATATATACATATATACATATATACATATATACATATATACATATATACATATATACATATATACATATATACATATATACATATATACATATATACATATATACATATATACATATATACATATATACATATATACATATATACATATATACATATATACATATATACATGTGTTGTAGTGTAGTGCATGTAAATTTGTGCGTAAGTAAGGGGTGAGAAACGCACATGGAAGAGGAAAGGAAGATCACGAACGGTCCGCCGCCCGTTTGTTACGCTTGTCGCAAAATGAGGTGTAGTTCCTTGATGTGACGTGACCAGCGCATAAGTGGTTATCAGAATCCGCCCACGAGCAATCAGTCCGATCAGTCCAATCAGCAGTGGTTATCAGAAACTCACCATGAGTCCACCCTGCTTCACGTCAAGGACCTGCGTGCAGCCGCCGCTAGAATTTTCCTCCAGACGCGAAGTCGCAGGGCGCGCAGGACGACACTCCGCAGCGGAGGTGGGGGTGGGGGGCACGTGGGAGGAGCGCGCGCCAACAGCTGAGCGTCGCTGGCGCCTGGCCCTGCGCCATCTGGCGACGCCAACGCCCTCGCCCCCCCCCCCGCCTGCCCGACCTCCCCGCCATTGTCCAGGGCAGGGCCACGCGCAGGATTGGGCAAAATACTTTAAATTTAGTATTTAAATACTTCAGTATATTTCAAAAAGTTGGTCCATCATTTAAAAGACAGAAAAATCTTGAAATAAACAGTTTATATATAAAATAAAATACAAATTCCACCCAATACATAAATATAATATTATAATAATAATATATAAACTGACCAACTTATTGATATACATTGAAAATATAGACAGAAACTGAAAATATTAATTTAAATACATTCGCCGAAATACTACGTAAATATGTATTTGAACTAGTGTACCCGTGCAAGAAATCTCGCCTGCTATACCACACTGTATTCGTTATTTTTCCATTTCCATATTAAGCATGTAATATATATTTTCTTCAAAATCCTCTTATCCTCCGTCCGTTGCTCTAAATATCACGTTGAAATTGATAACAATATAATACACCCTTGGCAATACAAACTTTTCTTATTTCACTTTATTATCCAGCAAACAGGTAATCCCAAGTAATTCAGTTGTATAGAATATCAAGTAATTAGTAATTTCACTCACAGTTACATATTCTACAGGCTCTGAACAGGTAGGGTAGAATCGAGGAGTGTCGAGGTAGCAAAAATGTAATAGAATGGTCAAGAAGATCTCATCCTGTAGATTACGCTGTGAGGAACGTTTCTTTGAGGCCTTTCGACTCAAAATTTTAGTTTTCAAGGCTCTAGAATTCTTCGTTTTAGGAGTTATTTAACGATAGAGATTCAAAAATCCTTACGTACGTTGCGGGTTGCATTTTATATGATTATTTCTATAATCATTTCCTACTGTTTTAGTATTGTATTACATTTGGAATATTGTCTACGATTATTGTATGTGTAACTTGCCACTGGACATCAGTCCACTTGCAAGGAAATAAAATTATTAGTATTATTATTTACGTGCGTTTTTTAAACAAATTCTTCATATTTTGAAAGTCAAAGTGCAATTCGTCACGGTCTCCGTGAAATTCTCTTTCTTTTAGAAACCTCATTTATAATGACGGGTTGCGTGTGAGAGTCGCAAAGGGAAGGTGTACTACAGAAATAATATAGGAGACGATAACACGTTGAGCAGTTCAGAAGTATACATTTTACATTCAACGTGTTGTCGCGCGTTAATCTCGAGAGACCTGTCTGAAAGTCACAGGCGACGCATTGCAAACCTGCAGTCGTAATGCAGGAAGAACGAAGTTCTTTGACCTCTGTTCTCATTCCCAGGCCGTATCATTCCCAGAAATGAAGTAGAAATGCAATTCTACGATTTAATTCCCCAGGTACATAACCGTGGCAACTGAAGTGAGATACCTGCATTCTCAAAGATCGAGGGGGTGATCCATAACAGCTTTCACCGTCTGGATATCTCAAATATGTGCTTTTTGATCATTTGTAAGACTTTCTAGATCATTACTATATGTTCGAAACTTTTGAATTTAGTTTGTGTTCCGATACTTCCTATGAAGCTTATATTAATATATCTGCTAATCGTTGTAACTCGCCATTGATGTTATTAACTTTTTTCTTGTAAAATATCATCCACATTCTTCCCGAATCTATTTCTAGTTCTACTAACCATCAATATTTCAAATTCTATCTCTTTAAAAACTTCCTTGCAGTCACATTTCTTTGGCATGCTTGTTTATAAAAAAGAATGGGGATTAGAATTAATATCGTAGCTCCTGTATATCCTAGTGTTTTTGTAGACTTATTGTTTCTTAAAACACAGTAATAACGTATCTACTTCCTGTGAAGATCTTCTGACATGGAGACCGTAGTGCTCGAGTCCCGACGGAGGCAAGATTTTCGACACTAGCTAGGTAGCTAGATCGAGTTCAGGCGCTGCTTGAAGGAGAATTCTATAACAGCGGTCGGCAGCTCTGATCGGCAGCTTTTCGTGATTTCCCCGATCAATACCAGGCGAATGCCGGAGCAGTACCCTAACAAACGGGCCACGGATCGCGCGCGAACTTTCCTTCTTGTTCCGTGTCCTATCCTCACCCCTTTACACACACACACACACACACACACTTACACTTACATGCACTACACCACCACACATGCCGGGAGACCCGTCGGGAGCTTAGAGGTTGTCCCGTGTGGGGCGGAGTCCCACTGGTGGGAGATACCTGGTTGAGGGAAAATTCCGCAGGCCGATAGGTCGTAGATCGGAGCGGGATCTCGCCATCCAGCGGGGAAAGAACACCGCCGCTACTCGTGATAAAACCTGCACTACACTTTCGGGCCTAAGGACCCAAACCGTTGACGTCCCCCGAAATACGACATACGAAATCCATCAATCATCTGGAGCTCCATTTATGGTACGGATAAAGACCAAAATATGACGTAGAAGTGCCCTGAGAAATCAGACATTAGCAAGGTGTAACTCGATGCGTCTTGGTCTCCTGTTGGGGAATGAATCGTTTCTTTTGCGGATCCATCCAAAACATTAAAAGAAATATCTCTTAAAAAACAATTCATCGTTTCTTTTGCGGATCCATCCAAAAAATTAAAAGAAATATCTCTTAAAAAACAATTAATCGTTTCTTTTGCGGATCCATCCAAAAAATTAAAAGAAATATCTCTTAAAAAACAATTAATCGTTTCATTTGCGGATCCATCCAAAAAATTAAAAGAAATATCTCTTAAAAAACTTGTTAATGTTTTTAACCCAAGATTACAAAGGTATTGTCTGTCAAACAGTGCCGAAAACTTCCCCCACCTGCTTCCCCTCACTCCCCGTTCCTGAAAGTCTGTGTACTTTCGTTGTGTGACCAGCCAGCGAAACTCACATATCGTTGTGCGCGTACCTATTTCCGGTATACGCCATTTTAACACGCGTCGTCCAATAGACCACGCCTTTGTAGTCACTACAGTAATATTTTGGTGCGTTATTGGCTAATATTGTACATAATGAATACAAAATCCTAGTCTTGTAGCATTGAAGTTTTGTTCTGAACATTCAGCAGTCATAATGTGACGATGGTGATCATAACAAAGGTCGCATGTGGAGATACTTCTGCGGAAGCTTCTCAAAAGCTATGTGTCGACAGCACCAAGCAACTGTCTGCTTTGAGAGTCAAGTCATTTAAGTATATCTATAAAACCCTTTAAAATGTATTTTGTAACTCCATATCAGACATGTTCAATCCATTCAATGTATTGTTTCATTTTAAAATTGAGTTTATCTTTATTATGACCCAAAGCAGTCCGTGGAAATTACGCCTTTGTAATAAAGCTTGGTAGACTAAAGGGTGCCTTTTTAATGTAAGGTTAAACAACTAAACCCCCTAGTGGGTGTGTTACGGCACCTACAGAGGGGATCAATAGCTCTTTCGATTCCTTTCAACGGGACAAAGAGATTGGCTCAATTCTTAGCTTGTTTCCTCTAGGACAGTGGTGTCAAGGTCTCCTACTGATGGCAGTGGCACGCCTCGCGGCTCCCTGCCATGCCACGAGCTTCCCTGCGCCACTAGCGTCGGGAAAGGAAATTATTAGTAACCACACCGTTTTACAATAGTGATGGCGTTGTCTCTTATGAACCGCGTGGAGATGCGATTTCGTCGTGGCACGAGTGCCACTAACTCCCGCTCGTCGACCTTGACAACACTGCTCTAGGATATCATAGCACTGGCCTCGGCCGATCGCACAAGTCGTGCAGGGGCAGGGGTGTGGTCCTCTACCGCTGGAATGACGGCTCTGTATCGTAAGCTTTTTCGAAATCGATAAATACAAGGAAAGTCTCTTTATTCTTAGCTAGTCTCTTTTCTAGTACCTGATTTATAATAAACATGTTATCGATACAACTTCTACCCAATGTATAGCCACTTCGCTTTTCTTCTGTATGAAACTCCCCTTCAACCCTTTCTTTAAAAATTCGCCCATACAGTCTTCCTGTATACGAAGTTATATTTTTTTGTGAATGAATGTTATATAAGCTTGCTTCTATACCCTAGGCTACTTTTCTCCTTTCAAACACTTATTAAAATTATTTGCAGTATTTCTAAAACATGTGTTGGAGAATTTTCAGTCGTTCTACAGGAATACCTCCAAAGACAGGAGATTTACCATTTTTCATGAAGTACTTTACCTCATTTAAACTTATTTCTTCTACGTCATGAGGAGGTGTAATATCCAGTTAATCAGGTGAGTAAAACATAACTAAATTAAGTTAAAAATACACAACAATTAAAAAGTGAATACACAAAACAATTAAGATTTTGTACATTAAGAAAATACATTAAGCAAGCAGAAAGTATTCAGATCAGGAAGCCTACATTTTTTATTATAAATGAAATAAACCCATACATATTATAAAGCCTAATGTTGATAAATGACATTTTGCCATCAGGCTTCACTGTAAATATGAATTATCTCAATAGGTCTTCCAATTCTTCAGAATAAAAATTTGTCTTAAAGAAATTTATTGATAAAAATTGTGAAGTGCAATGCTTAAAAATTTCGCATCATCATCTTCCACCGCATGTTCTACCTCTGGAGAAAAAAAAATCACTCCAATTAGAGTCCAAAACTCGATGTAAGATATACTGAGTAGACTAGTCTAAAACTGAAGCTTATGTGAGGCTAGTTCTCGCAGATAAGCGCTGCGATCTTTGGGTCTCTTTTGGGCAAGGTCGTGATTGGTCGTGATCCTTTCGACAGCTCTGTGGCCAGCAGATTTCTAATTTCAAGTCAGTGATTGTGGCTTCGCGGTGGAATTGGTAAAGACTAGAGTAAACAGTGACGAAAATGGGTAGGAAATGTTTTGTAAAACTTTAATAGCCACAGTTTAAAATATCATCCTAAGATGTATAACTTACACCGTTACCCAAACCGATCATGCGCACCGTACGGACAAGCGAGGAACTAGCCTCAAACTGGCTTCAGAAAATTTGCTCCAAAGACGGCTAGTTGGCACACCTATATATCTTACACCGTAGTCCAAAACTTGGCAACCCTGGAGGGCACGTAGTTAAGACACTAAAACGCATTGCATGCGAGTAAACGCGATCTGAGAACGCGAGAAGACTTGTTATCTTGGCAGCAATTTGATTGCTGCCGGTGTAAGTGTGGTCGTTAAAAGTAACCATGAACCGTGGCAGAAAGTCTTGAAGTACTTGCACGAAGCGAGAAATACCTCAGTCTGAAAGTAAATTCACTGCTCTTGCGCACATCTTCGTTTTCAGTTTGATTTCTGCGTCTATCAAGTAGATACAAACCTTGAAAGTAAAATGTATCCAGAAGTTCTGTTGTGGCCTTCCAAACACGAAATAGTTTTCAAATACTGAAAGATTTTTATCAATAACCACGACTTTCAAATTAGGTTTCAAATTATTCTACAGAGTAAGGTGACCATTTTTTTACAAGACGAAGCAATTTAAGAAAAAAGTACAACGTAAATAAATGAAACATTTTATGAATTCAAACAAAAATACACTAATTGTGCCTTTTAATTATTTAATTAAACGAGTACTTTTCCATTGAGTGAATATTTTTGTCAGTACATCATTTTATAACAAAATATTGGAAATTTTCGAGCAAGAAATATCCTTCATAGTGGATTTTACAGTAAGTGCTGTAGCCAGAGTATTAACATTCAATCGTGATTTCTCACTTGATGAACTAGATTAATACATTAACTCTAGATTAACACATTAGTTTTAAAATATCGAAAAGGAGGACAGGTAGGAAGACACTTTTCTAAGAAGAACAGAACCTACAAAAGGACTGTCCTCCCTAAAGGAGAACCATTGGTCACCTTACTATACACGCAAAATGCCTCAATGATTAATACATAAATCAATGATTACAATCTGATCTGCAATCTAATTCAAAGACAAAGTGAACACGATATACCTTTAGAAGATAATAATAAAGGAGGAGGATTCACAATAATAGGCATTTTCCCTGCCTCCTTTTCCAGCATTTTTGATCATCTTGCCTCTTCACCACGCTATTTAATATTATTTTCCAGTAATAATGTCAACAAAATAAAATAAACGATATAAAACTTTAGATATTCAACTTAAACTAATGTTTTCAATTTATTATCTCGGATGATTGGTTTCCTCGTATACTACACACACGATTTCGTTTAATTTTCTTTCCTGTATCTAATCTAATTTTATACTCAAATTACTATGATACATTATTTTATTCCTCTTTTCATAATCTATACATTGCTGCTGAAAAAAATATATAGTTCCATTTCAAAAATCAAAGATGATTAAATGTCTCCAAAACTAAAAATAATATAGACAATTTCTCTGCTGCATGTTATTTGCCTCATGATTCCACATTGTCAACGAAAACTGCATTTCGATATCCTGAACCGTTTAGAAGTTAAGGGGGTGGTCCATAGTTGGTGGGACATATGGAGCAATATACTTAGTATATGGAAAGTTACGTAATGCTGTGCAAAAAATGGCGAATTTTCAGCAGACAAAATTTCGTTGCTGGGGCGTGATAACGAAATAGTGGATAATTCCAGTTGACACAATGACACACTAAAACAAAGTTTTCATTGTATCATCACTTCATGACGATGTTTAGTACTGCAGTGTATTTCGAACTGTTGAAAAGTCCAGGAGGTTACTGAAGATCTGTGTAATGTAAAAAGTGACGATTTGAAGATGGGAGCCAGTCCTTTGTCACCACTCTATAATACTCTCTGATGGGAGCTAAAGATTACATTTCCGCCTAAAATAAAGACATTCTGTTAATGTCACTTTTATATAAATAAATTTTATTTAATATTGTATAATTCATTGAATAAAAATTTTCCTTAAAAATATATTTTTAAAAAATGGTCATTTTTCCCTTGTTTTTAAGCAATTTTATAGGACATTTTCTAAAAATGTCTATGTCTTCAAAATCCGATCCTTGCTAATAAAAATGTCACATCTAAAAAAATTCTGACTCATCTAGCTACGTATTATACTTACCGTACCCTTTTTTGAAACAGATATGGATTATTACTTATTTGTTACAAATTGTAACTCTTATCTAACTAATTCCTCAACAAATTTATCAAAAAAACTTTAAAAAAAGAAGCGTATAAAATCAGAAACTTTTGACATTTCAGTGGTTTTAGTTGCAACCAGATCTATCGGATTTTTATTAGCTCGCTTTCCCCTCCGCACATTTTTGAAACACTGAGGAACATTTTTGAAGCGTTTTTTGGAACTATCTTATTGAAATATACATGAAAAATGATATAGATTTGACATCAAGCAATTCATAACGACAATATTTTGAAACAACCTTTTCATGTTATCGTCTTTCTAGTAACTTATTCAGTTACAAATATGTTTCTGCAAAAGCAGTTCATTATTTTCCATTATATGCTTGTGATTAAATTAAGCGTTCATATTCTGAAATAAAGAAATACTGAAAGTAATTTGTTTCTATTAAAGAGCCATACATAACCACACATAAGAATGGAATAAGGAATATATAAAACCTCTATTCTTCTTATTTTTATGAAATTAATAATTTGGACGTTGCATTGAAAACTGAGCGTGTTGGTGGTATCAACTCTTAATTCTACCTGAGTGTTGACTCAATATAATTGCCTTCCGTAGCTCTCCAATAAATTCAGGTGGATGAAAAAGTACGAAAACAATTTCTTGCATATTTTTTTTTAAAGTAGCACAATTTTGAAGAAAATTACTCAACAACGATTTATGAATTTCAAAAATGTAAAAGCATTATTGAAAGATGTAAAATGAAGGGAAAATTCAATTGAGATTGAATTCCCTGTTTTGAATATTGAAGACAATTACGAAGAAAGGTTTCACTTCTGCAATTTTCAGAATTTTAGAAATTGTCATGAGTATTGCAACTCCATCACAATGCACTTACATCGAAAAAAGTATAAAAATTATTTGCACGTCTTTTCGAAACTTTGACTACGTTTGACATGTAAAAAATCTCCAAAAATTAAATTAACTTATGGATCTCAGGTAGATCTTGTAAAGCAACAAGATCTTCATCCTGACCTATTTAACCTCAAAAGCCTGTATTCCGACCGACTTAGACGTAATTCAATCAGTCATTCATTCATCCATACAATCATTTGAATTTGTGGTTTAAGCATGCATTTATTTCCTCGTCACATGCTCCAAATTTAACTCTATTAGGAACATCTAATGTACCATAATTCTGCCGTGTGTGCGAAATTTCAGCGGAAAAGACTTCAAAATGGACTTCACTACCGAATATTTGCGCTTTTTTCTTGAAGTAATTCCTAAACGTTTCCTCCCTATAGCACCAGAAAAGAAGAAAATGAAAAATTAACAAGTTACTTCTTTTAACCAGAAACCGGAGACGGCAATGCGAACTGAAGTTTATAATTACATTTCAAAGGTCCTCATCTGCCGATACAATCGGTCTTTTGCAGGAAGGCAGTAAATAACATCTTCCTCTCCAGATTCCATTCGTTCAATGCGTTTTACTCGAGATTTATTAAGCATACCACCAGGTGGTTTCGGTGTTGTAGTTTGCGACAATTAACGTCTATCAAGTACTCAGGAGTAGATCACATCGTTATCTACCTAATCCATGAGACGTGCACGTGTTTGTGGTGGCCAAGGTGCAAGGCGAAATATCAAACACCTGAGCGGCACCGGCCAATCAGCAGACGAATCGTGTCCACTCGACCGCTGACCCTGGAGATTACGCGACGCCTAAGGCAATTGCTATCTGCAATCGATCTCTCATTCAGTGTGAGGCGCCATACGACATCGTCTGCTCCCTCATCCCACAGCGGACGAAGCTGAGGCTTTACACTCTCCATTCTACAAACAGGTAAAGTAATTATTCAATGGGTTTGTGTATGTTTTGTCTGGTTGTAGTGAAGCTGAGAAGACTAACGGTACTCGTAAATGGTAGAAAAATACGATTCACAAGAACCTCCGTTGCAAACTCTTAGTGTTATTGCAATTCCCAGTTCCGAAGGGAAGTGCTTTTCTTGTCAGTGCGCCAGTTATTAATTGTATTTTGCAATAATGTGAAATAAATTAACACGTCTCTGTAAGATAACAGTTCTCGCATACGGATGGACAGCGCTCTTAACGGGCAAGAATATACTGTTAAATTAAACAGGCAATATTTCCTGTAGCAGCCCACATCCTTCCCCTGTTGCCTTTGGGGAAGGTGGCCTTCGCTTCGCAGCGCCGAGACTCTTTCAAGGAGAGGGAGATTGAGAGGGGCAGCAGCGCAAAGAGTCTTGACTAGGAGTGCACAGGAACAAACATCAGATTTAACGATCAGAATAAAAGTTTTTTCCATTGACTCATCAGAATTGATCCGTCCGTTCGTCCGTCCGTCTGTGAACACTGCTAGCGACTAAACCATACGTTCTATTTCTTCCAAAATGGATATTCCCCGGTCGATCTGGTTCTAGTCAAAGCTTTGAGATTCTTCAAAATTTGGGGGTACTATACATGAAGTCCCCCGGAAGCCTCAAAAACGGCCCCAAATTTTTTCTTTAAATTTCTTGTATGAGTAGAGTAAAATACACTTATTAATATGGCATAGGTCCGATTTTCACGGATAACTCTGAATTTTCGAAAATTGTGAATGTTTGAATTTTTTAGGTGTCTTTCTCCAACTACAAAATTGAAGATAGAGATTTTTCCTGCATAAAATGTGCTCTCCAAAGTGAGTTCTTTGTTTAAGGTCACGTACACTCTGTTGAAAATTTTAGTAGTTTTCGTGCAATATTGCGTGCAATATGTGCAATTTTAAAAAATTACAAAAACTAGATTTTCTCAAAAACCGCTCCAAATTTTTTCTTTAAACTTTTGGTAGGGATATTGCTAAATGCACCCTATGAGAGGACATAAACGCCAATTGCTGTATTCTTTTGTTTTTTCAAAAATTGCAAAAATGTTATTTATTTGACTTGTCTCTCACGTCGTTAATATTTACACTAGCGGCGAATAGTTCACATTATTATATTTATGAGTACATGTGCTTTAAATAATGTCAAGTAACGTTTATCGAAAACACAACTGTTTTCTGTGAAAACTAGGTCAAATTTTCGCATTTTCAGAAACGCTCAAACGCACTTTTTTCATAAATGGCTAAAAAAATTCTTCAAACTTTTCGACCGGATAGTGCTCATTGCATTCTTTAATATGACGTAAAGTTTATTTTGAGGATTTTTTTGTTTTTTCAAAAATTACATATACGTAATTTGTTTAAAGGGTCACTCACATATTTAATATTCACATTACCAGCAATTTGTAAACATTATTATATTTGTAAGCGTAAATGCTTCAAATAACTTCAAGTAAAGTATTTTGAAAACTCAAAACTTTTCTGTGAAAATGAGCTTCAAATTTCGCATTTTTAGTGACGCTAAAACGCAATTTTCTTTAAAACGGCACATACTTTTTAAAAGAAAATAACCATTTAGGACTAGGTTTTTGTGTTCTTTAATATTCTAAAATTAATATTTTCGTTGTACCAATACGAAACCGAAAAATTAAGAAAATGACTAACAAATGTACTTTCGGGGGTGATAGATGGCAGCTGGCAAGATAGAGTATGTGGCAATTGCGAATAGCTAGCGAAGACTCAAGGGAAAAAATCTAATACGGGAAAGTCTGTGCCATTCTGTAGCACCACTAGTTTTCTTTAAACTTCTTGTCAGAATAGAGTAAAATACACTTAGTAAGATGGCATAGGTCCAATTTTCACGAATAACTCTGAATTTTCGAAAATTGCGAAAGTTGGAATTTATTAGATTATTTAGATTTATTAGAATTAAAAAGACAAAAAGCAAAATCACAGTGCTTCATGTGCGAAGCAAACCTTTACCAGAACATTAAACAAACAGTATTCTATGCTACTGTTGAAAATAAAATGTGAAAAGTGCCTTATTATGCATAAAAAGTGTAAAATATAAGTTTATTGAATAATAAATAGCATTGAATTCATTACTTTTTCATCCCAGTCCCAAATTTGGGTTTTCTTCAGACCGTGCCTCTCAGGCTCACTAATTGTATCCACTATATGCGAAGAAGCATCAGAAGTTCAGTGTCTACGTTATTCTGCGTGTCTTGCACAGTCTTGTGCGCAATGTTTCTTGCTACACTTACAATGCCTCTGGTTCCCATTCTTCGGTCAGATTTTATGACCTGCCTCATTATTGGACCTTCTTAATGGCTGACTACATATTTTCCCATCCCGACTACTGAATTGTGCCAGGAAGCCTCAATTTGTCTGATGCCTCTTCCTTCTCCCTTACGCGACACAAAAGTCTATGTACATCAGCTCGAGGGTGGGTAACATGATGCCTTGTAAGCAGTTTTCTGGTTTTTCGATCCATGATGCGAATTTCCTGCTCAGTCCAGTCCATTAGTCCGAAACTGTATTCGGCTACAGGCACCGCCAAACTTGCTGATATTTTATTTCTGGAGTTCAGAGCAGACTGTAGGACCAGTCTCACTCTTCTGTAATACTCCTTGTGAATTCTCTCTTTCATTGCGTCGTTCGAGGTGGTCTCACATTCTTCAATGCCCAGATATTTGTAAGTTTTACCTGGCTAAAGATCTTGTATCGCAGTGTGCATATCAACTTCAATGTTCTCTGACGTCATTTTGCCTCTCTTTAAGTTGATTTTTGCACACTTGTCAAGACCAAACTTCACGCAGATGTTATTGTTAAAATCATTGATGAAGGACAGCATTTGGGAGAGAATCGCTTCATTCCTTGCAAACACTTTAAGACCATCCATGTCAAACTAATGTGATACTGGCCCTTCATCACCATGGAGCTTGTAACCGAAGTCAGCTTGTGACAACTGTCTAAAATAGATGATGGCACCAAACGAATGCAAAACAGAAGAGAGGATAGCGGATCTCCTTGGAAAATTCCCCTGTTAATCTGAATACTTCTTGTTTCTACTAATCCGTTTCCGCTGTGTATTACTAACCTGGTACTTCACGACCTCATACTAGCCTCCCAAAACTCAATAAGTCTAAGATGAAATCGATAGATCTCCAGGGTCTTCAAAATACTATCGTGTGGAACACTGTCAAAGGCTTTCTGGTAGTCAATCCAAGCCATGCTCAAATTACGTTTTCGTTTCTTTACATCATTCAAGACGACTTTATTCAGTAGCAAGATTTCCTCACAGCCATAGGAACCTATACAACATCCTTTCTGTTCAACCGGCAATAGATGGTTCTTCTCTAGGTTTCTGTACGTTTTTTCAGCTATGGCTGCAGTTATAACTTTGTATAGTACTGGCAGACAAGGGATTGGCCTGTAGTTCTTCGCCAAAGTGCAGTCTCCTGCTTTAAGTGGCAAATACGTGATGCCGCGTCTGAGCCATTCCAAGAGTACCTTTGGGTTTTCTAAAATTTTATTAACAGCCTTTGCTAGATGAGAATGTAATGCTATTAATTTCTTAATCCAATAAATCGGGATCTAATCAATCCCACGAGATTTCCAGTTTCCAATGTTCTTAATTGTTTGGAAGAGGTCCTCTTCCGGGAATTCGTGAAAATGTTCCACTGTTTCCACGAGTCCATTAGCAGCATCAACTTTAGATTGGAGCCAAGATGCGTCTTTGTTGTAAGATCTGGTTTCCTCCCAGATTCCTGACTAAAATATTTCGACGTCATCTTTTGAAGGAGGAGCAGCATTGCCATTTGGTTTTTGAGTTAGACTGCGGTAGAATCTCTTCACGTCTGTTTCAAACAACCGGTTCTGTACACGGGAATCTTCTGTATGTTTTAACGTCTAATTATTATTATTATTATTATTATTATTATTATTAATAATATTATCATTATTATTTGTAGAAACGTTAGCACCCTAATTGTTCAAATTATTTTCCCCAAAATGGATTTTCCCGATTCATTTAAACGATTCCAAGACTCTGAGTTTTAAACAGTTATTTTGATTTTTGGAGGTAAATTACATGAAGCTTCAAACCCATTTTCAATATTTTCTTCCAAATTGGTACAAATTTTTTAAAACTTTGTCCGTATTTAGTTTAAAAAATGATTAAACGAATGTTGCAGAGGTTAAAAGATCGATGTCATAATATTGTTAGAATGCTTGACTTATGAAAATTTGAAAAAGTTCAATTTTTTCCTGCGTCTTCCTGCATATACAATATTAAAGATGAAGATAAGTATGTAACAAACTATGTTTTTATGGACCGTTCAGGCGGGGACTAGTGTCATTTCCGGCGGGTAATCTGTAATTCAAAAAGTGTAAAAAGTTAGCTTTTCAATACTGTGAAGTTAAAGATGAAGAATTTTGCTTTAAACAAAATCTGTTCTAAAAACTTGTAAAAAGTTAACTTTTCAGGTCTGCAAAGTTAATGGTAAAAAAATTTACTTTAAAGACTTTTTTAAAACTCAGCCTCGAAAGTAGGTCATGGACAATCTTTTGAAAAAGCGAGTCGATTTCGAGTTATTTGTTCGTGAAATTAACGCAATTTTTAAAAAACACATTCTTTCAAAAATCGCACCAAATGTTTGCTTCAAAATTTTTCACGTATACAACACGGTATGCTTAAAAAAATTGTGCAGATCTCATCTTCGGTGAAATCGGTATTCTCAAAAGCAATGTCAGAAATATTGTACTGTTGAGACACGGCGGATTTTAGAGACATTGTTTTACGACCTTGTTGAAGATTTAGTACTGTACAGTTGGGAATATTATAAGATTACGTGTACGTAAATATTCATCCTGCACCACTAGATTCTCGTTTCTCCCATCACGAAATACTTGAAACCCACGTCTAAAACCTTTACGTAGTCTCCAAGCATCGCAACCGAGAGTGGTTGGCACGGATTAGGCGCCGCATGGGGTTTGCACAGCAGCCAAAGACTGCATTCGAGAATTCAACCAAACGAAAACAAAATCAAATTGGTAGATTTGGTAAATATTTCTGTCCACAATAAAATTAATTTATGGGTTCTTGGAACACCTTCGGAGAATTCACATGAGACTAATTCCAGATTTGATGTGATGGTGTTACTTTTGATTTATAAGACGTTTCGGAAAACCGAGGGTTTAACCTCTTTAAGTGGTATCAATGATTTAAGAGACTTTTTTTAAAATAACATTAAAAGTACATACACACAAACAAGTTACACACAAGAACAACACAAGTTACACACAGCAAGTTACACAAAATACATACCAGAACAAGAACACGAATACATAAATTATGCCAAATTGTAATTTTTCGTACAAATATGAATATTGGTCCCTTTGCACTCGTATTGAAATAAAGCAATGTGCCTAATTAGGGATTTATTTCATGAATTTCAGAAGCTGCAAATAAGCGATGGCCAGTCGCAGAAGATCTGTTGCCAGTCGCACACAAAATGGCGCGGACGCCGTCGCCGACGCCTTCCAGCTGGTGGCGCAGGGCCTGGCGCAGCTACAGAGGGCCTTGCGCCTGGAGAAACAGGAGGCAGAGGAGAGGATGCAGGAGGCCCTGCGCCTGCAGAAACAGGAGGCGGAGCGTAAAGTCCAGGAAGCCCTGCACCTGCAGAAACACGAGGCAGGTCTTAAGGTTCAGGAGGCAGAGGAGAGGATGCAGGAGGCCCTGCGCCTGCAGGAGGAGAGGGCGGCGGCGGCGTTGCGCGAGATGGAGCGGAGGCTTCAAGAAAAGGACGATGCCATGCGCACTTTCCAGCACCGATTCCAAGAGTCCCAGGACCGACTGACCGCTTTGGAAGAAAGAACGACTTCTCAGGAGGGATCTGGAGGAGGACGAATGGAACGCTTAGAACACCGTGTGAATGATGTCGAGGCCTCTCTTCAACGCGCGTTGGAGACGTTTACGCCTCGCGTTGAGGCCCTGTTGCGCCAACTGGAGGAGCCTTCGATCTACACGTGCGTCCCTTTCCACCTCCGCCGCCAGCGCCCGCGAAGCACCGGCGACGGGAGGGGCAGCAGCGGGCGGAGGGGAGGAGCCCCCCTCCACCACCCCCACTTCGTCAGGCGCCGGCCACCAGGGCGCAGCGGCCGACGAGGACGAACGCGCGAGGCAGCGGGTGGAGCTCCGGGTGTGGGAGGCGCAGTTGAGGAGGGAGAAGGCGAAAACCTCTCCCTCTCCTCTGGGAGAGCAGTTGTGTGAGGCGGCAAGAAATGGAAAACTAAGTAAGGTACGACGTCTCATAGACTCTGGTGCCGACGTCAACTACATTAATCAATATGGTTCCACTCCTCTAATTAGAGCAGCCTGCAGTGCGGACGCGGACGTGGGTGTCGCTCCTTCTGCAACGAGGCGCCGATGCGAACGCTGTCGACTGCGATGGGTGGTCCGCGTTGCCCTATGCTGCTTACTTTGACCTCAGCGGTCGGTGCGTGGCGCTGCTGCTGCGCGCGGGCGCCGACGTCGACGCGAGGGATGTAGATGGAGCGACTCCTTTGCACTTGGCGGCGTTCAATAACAATGAGGAAGCGGTGCGCGCGCTCCTCGCGGCCGGCGCCAGGAGGGACCTCAGGGCTTGGAGAGGAGGTTGGAAGGACAAGACGCCGTTTGACATTGCGGAGTCTTCTAATATAAAAGCTCTCCTGAGACCGCAATCCTAGGAATAAGCATGGGGACTTTTCACTGCACTACACAGAGTGGGCTCCGACCGCGAAGTGTGAAATAGAACAAATTTATTACGCACACATTTTCAACGAAAGGTGTACTAAGATTGACGTACCTCTAGAAGAAACATATTTTTCCTGTTCATAAGTGGTTGTTCCCCTTTCCCATAATGGGAAATTTCAAATCTTATCAAATTGAGATATCAAGATGACATTCTATCTTTAATTTTGTTTGTTCGTAGTGCAGTCTCAATGCTTCATGTTCCAAAAACTATTTTACGACAATTTAATAGATGGCAGCACTGTTTCGGAGGAATTCACTTGCCGCAAACATGAGAACTTGTAGTCCGATTTTCGAAATGAAAACGGAATTAGACTCGCTCTTAGTACAGAACTTACGCTGTAAAGCCTTTTTTGCCTCAAAAACTCAGTTTCCATATTGGTTTCTCTTACTTCCAGGAACAATTTAACATTCGTGGTCTTAATCCGACTTTGCTCCATGCTTTCGAAATCCATCGCCATGTCGTCCCTCAAATGGGTGAATAGGCGCGAGGTAATGTGAAATTGGGCAGATGCGATGTCGCCCTCCTCCATGACCAACCACCGCCGGCGGGCCGAGCACGCAGCACAATTCGCTCTTCGGCGCTCCGGTCGGCGCGGCTGCGGGCGGGCAGGGAACAGAGCGGTCAGAGAGCTTGCTTCTCGTCAGATCTCGCTTCGAATCGTGAGTTAATGTTCTCGTTACTTTTCGCATTGCAATATTGTTAATTCTTTGCATATATGAGACTAGTGTTGCTTTAACACGGGCAGACGTTCTCAAATTCACTTAAAAGGAAATTAATTAACCCCCGAAAATTGTTCGCGTTTCAATTGTTCCGGGTTCCTCGCCAATCGTGAATCGAACACATACCGTAAACTGAAGTAAGTTGGTGGTTAAAGGATGAACAATGGCAATGAAAGCGGAGGTGGAGCTGGAAGTGAAGAGCAGAGAAGAGCACCAAACAAGCCAGCCAATCGCGTTTTAGAGAACTTGGTGTAGGCATTCGCGACGTTGACTCTTTGTGAACCACAATGGCAGTGCGAAATCATATTCGGGTATCTTTGACCCAGTGGCGTAGCTAGGGGGGGGGGCAGGTGGGCGGCCCGCCCTGGGTTACACCATTCTAGGGGTGACACCAATTAAATTATTTCATGGTTGGAATTACATAATTTAAAACATTTACTTTCACATTTTATATATCCATAGTTTTCTTCGTTTTAGTAATTTGAAACTTTTATTGTCAGAATTATATAATTTTTGTTGCTTAGTTAATAATTATTTATATTAATTTAATAACTATACAATTAAATCATAAGCATAATTTATGATTTAATTGCAATTATATGGCAATTATTCTTAATTACAAGGAATTTTTTAAATATATTATAAATAACTATCATGTACACATATGTTTGTATTTTTAATAAAATAATGTACAATCAATGCAGCAGTAGATATTTTTGTACTTAATTTATGGGGGGTGACACCATTAGCTTCGCCCCAGGTGACACCAACTGAATCCACGCCACTGCTTGGACCCCTCCCCCCGATGGCCACTTTACCCGTTGCCCTTGGCGGGGGGTGGCGGTGTGTGGAAGACAAGGCGGATTCGATGGTGTTTGCGGATTCGATGGTGTGACGGACTGTCATACCCAAGTTCGCGGGTTCAAACCCGATCGAAGCCGTGGATTTTTCAGGGCGAAAAAATCCTTCGTACGCCTTCCGCGGAGGGGAAGTAAAGCCGGCTGGCCCATGTTAGTAGATTTACTTGCATGTAAAAGATCCTCAAGCCTAAATGACACCTCTGAGCAGTGGCGGCCCCGTGCAGGGGGTTCAGTGGTTCAGTGAACCCCCATAAAATTCCATGAAATCAGAATTTTTTATTTCAGCTGGATGAAGAGTTAATAAATGTATTTTATTGTCTTTGGGGGGCTCTTCATCTAAGATTTCTATCAAATATTCAGTGGAGAGTGCGAAGGTTTGATGCGCCGCTTCAGCGCCGCGTCGTGCTTCCGCGCAGCGGGCTTGGGGGTTCACAGCGGGCTAGAGAACCCCCGAGCGGCGTTAAATGAGGGCGTGGAGAGGCGGGAGGCAAGAGGGGGATATGGGCCGAATACATGGGCTGTGCGCTGGTCGCCGCGCCAGCGCATAATCCGAAGACCACCGAAAGGTGCCGAAACTCTACGACCGCCACAAAGGTTTCTTTGTCAAGGAAGACCAAGAGAGACAGAGACTCAGGGGAATCTCTAGCTTTCTTCGGGTTCGTGCCAACCAAGTACAATACTCCTGTATTTTATAAAACATTATTTGTGCTGTATCTTCTTCAAAAAATATATAAAATAAATTCAAATAATTCAAGACACATGAGTTTAATGTATTGAACAAATATCTGCTGTATCTTTTAGTGTTTCTAATTCTTTACTTCATAGTTATATTCAATGGTTTGCTATTCTGTTAGCTGTGACAAATGTTTAGAAATCTCTTCTGCTGATCGGTAGGCACTGTGGGCCAGTGTTGGCTTCGTCTGGCTGACTGAACGACGTGAATTCGTACTACACCGGGATCTGGGTAATGAACGTTGTTGCGGTAAACCGAATGTGTGCGAGAGCGTATATTTTCGTATCAAGAACGATAACAGTGCTCCATTTTTAATTTCAAATTAGAATCTTACCACGTCGTGTGATCGAATACAAATGCGAATTTGAGGCACTCGTGTGGAATGAATTGTGATTGAAGATGAATAGTGTCCAGTCCCTTTTAAAAATTAATTTTGCGAATCTTAGTGCGGAAGACAAGTTACGAATTAAGGAACTGGGCAGACCATTGCCTGAACTAAAGTTAGAACAAAAACAAACTCGTCGAGGTAAGAACTTTTGCAGAACATTTAAGCGGGATATTTATAGGAGGAATAGCTGGTTATGCGGGTGTGAAGTTACAAACAAACTATATTGTTTCCCGTGCTTGATTTTTGCTGTAAATAAGGATGTGGGGTGGTCAAAAATTGGAGTAGATGATTTGAGTCATTTGACGCAAAAAATCAAGAAGCACGAAGAATCTGCTGCCCATAAACATTCTTGCTTATATTTTTCTGTATAGGGAGGACGGACATCAGACAGCAACTCAGCAGTGCCTTGCTGCAAAACATTGAGAAACACACTGATAACGTTCGAAAAAATCGCTACATACTTTCAAAAATCATTGACTGTATAAAGTTCTGTGGCGAGTTCGAACTTGCAGTACGTGGTCATGATGAAACATCTGAGTCGAATAACCCGGGCATATTCAGAGGATTTAATTAATTTTACATCAAAATTAGATTCAATTGTCAAGGAGCACCTCAATTCCGCTACCATATTTAAAGGTACATCGAAAGAAGTACAAAATGATTTATTAGAATGTATGTTGGCCGTGTGTAGGGAGAGAATTGTTTCTGAAATAAGGAAAGCTGATTTAATGTCTGTAATAGCAGACGAAACAACAGATGTTTCGTCAGTGTCACAACTAGTTGTATTTCGCTATGTGCTATCCACTGGGAAACCTGTAGAAAGATTTTGGATGCAAATTCTTTGGCCACTTCTCTGAAAGAAATACTTCACGAAGTTCTTGGAGAACATAAAGATAAATTGATTTCTCAAAATTATGATGTAATGAGCGGTCGTCACTCTGGCGTGCAAACATTAATAAGACAAGAATATCAATTCGCTTTCTTCGTTCATTGTTATGCACATCAGCTTAATTTAATTCTTTCCCAGGCCACAAGTCAGAATAAACAAGTAAGATTGTTTTTTTCTACAATAGGTGAAGTATCATCATTCTTTGCTCATTCACCCCAGAGAGTTTCTGTATTAAATGAACTAGTAGGTAAACGAATACCACATGGATCTGCCACAAGATGGAATTTTCAATCTAGATCCGTTCTGACAATTTACGAACACCGAGAATCTATATTGGAATGCCTCACAAGAATCGAAGAAAGCAGCATGCAAACAATTACTATCAACCAGGCCCATGGGTTACGACTTAAATTGGAGGAGCGTACGTTTGAATTCTGATTAATTTTTTTTATTGAGTTATGCCCCATGTGGACATTTTATACAATCAATTACAACGCCTTACTAGTGATCTTCTTTCTATAAAATAAAGCATAACACCTTTTGAAAAAGAAATAACAAAAATAGGAGAGGATGTTGATCAAATTGCTACTGCAGGAAGTCCAGAAGGTGGTCGAGAAAAAAGAAGACGAGAAGACCAAAGTTCATCGAGATCCATTGCAGCGAAGGAAGTCTGTGATGTAATTGTGAACCATTCTAAAGAAAGATTTGAATTTGCAACCACTTGTGTTATTGATAATGTACAATTCCCATCATTCAGAAAAAAATTTCCAGAGAAATATATTTCTGCACTTATGGAAACGTATTCATTTTTCAACAAGCATCAGTTGAAAACAGAATTACAAGTTATTTACTCGAGGGATGATTTTGAGGAACTCGCTAGCGTGACTGCTCTTCTTGGATTCTTGATTGAAAATAACCTCGGTGAGTCATTCAGTGAAGTGATTCGATTACTTAAATTAGTTGCTACAATTCTCCTGACAACATCGGAAGCAGAAAGATGTTTCTCAACTCTGAAGCGAATCAAGACTTTCCTCAGAAGTACAATGAGTGAAAAATGACTGCTCTTGCCATATTGTCCGTTGAAAAGGACATAATAAATGAAATTAGAGACTTTAATGAAAAAGTAATTGATATATTCGCGGACAAGAAAGAAAGAAGAATGGACTTCCAGTACAAGCAGTACTGTTGTTGATTTATCTGCATCTTTAACAGGAGTTTTATTGAAAGGTATGTAAAAGAGCTATTATGTCTTCCAAAAAAGATTGATTTCAATTATTAGTATATATTTTATAATCTACACCATTCCTATTCTTGAAATATTTTTGTTGTTGCTTATATTATCTTAGATGATTACCGTCCCTGAGGTGTAAGATTCTAATACTTGTGAACCCCCTGTCATTAAGACCACGCGCCGCCACTGCCTCTGAGCTAAATTCAAATCGCCTGTTTCGTCGCCCGAGATAATACCTTCTTTCTCCGCTAGGTGAAAGGAGCGTAGCGAAATTTGCGTGGTCAGACGGGAGCCAAGACAAGAGCGCCCAGACAAGAGCGGGCCTGATGGCCCGAGTCTCGCCACGTAAAATAAGGCATTAACTGTAACTAACTATAACTATAACTAAGGCGACATATTGACCTGCCCACGTGGGAAGGACATGCACCATGGTTTTACAATGGAAATATTCAATCAGACGCGCACACATAATTCAAGTAGATTTTCGCCGTTAAATACATTATGTTTAACGAGTATTATAAATCTAGGAAAATCAAAAATCATTGAAGAAAAAAGAGAACAGATTCTTTGTCACGAGATTTTGAGAAAAAAAATTCATTTTCATAATGTGTGCATATTGTCATGTTTGCACAATGCAGCTCGTTGATTTGCCTTCATTTGTGAACGGAGGCTGGTAAAAATTTTCTAAAGGGTGAGCAAACGTGGTCAAACGATGAGATCTTACGCTTCCGCGGCCAGAGTTGAGGCCTCGGCTGTCCGGGTGACGCCGCGTACAAGGCTGTGTATCTATATTTTATTTAAGTAAAACGCCTGAATTCAAATGTTGGCTCATTAACGAGAAAAAAAAACATTAAGAAATAGCGTTTAACGTAGGAACAAGCGGTGGGAATCTAACCCTTGTTTTCTCCAAACTAAGATTTTTGACTTAAGCACTTTTACCCCGTGACCACAGATTTCGCGGACTTTTTCAGCAGACCAGCCCTGAAGAAGACCGCGAAATGATGGTCGAAACGTCTGCTACACAGCCTGGTACGCGGCGTCACCCGGGTAGTCGAGATCTCGTGGTCAAAATATAGACAAACGTATGCATAAAACAATTCTGAACTTTGAATTCTTTTCTGGCCATCTTCACGGAGGTTTCGACATCTCGCCTCTGCACTATGGAATATTGGAAGCGGGCGTCTTTTACAATTCGTTCGAAAGTAACACGACAGAATTTCTGTTTAGTTCGTCTTATTCAGGTTATCTGACCACTTTTGCTGCTACAAACTAATCTTCACATCGAAGTTTCGGCCAGTTATTTTTGGCAAAAAGGCTTCACGCAATAAAGTTTGTATCAAAAACAACTCGAATCCATTTACTGAACGAAATTTGGAGCAATGTTTTCAGATGTTATTGGTAATGCAAATGTTTGCTTATTTTCATCCCACCAGGTGGTAGGGACAAATTCAATTTATCGGTAAAATGTAGGCTTAAGTCTTTTAATCTTAATGTTATGTGTGTTATGTAACAAATTGTATGTATTTCTTGTTTCAATAAATGGGATGATGAATGCAAAGTGTGCTTCTTTTTCATACTTTTCTCTTGTCGATTTCTGGTCGAAATCAGAGAAGTCTATATAATAATAAGTCTTCGAAATTGATACTTGAAATTTGTACCTTTCAGCATTATGAAGGGTTACTATACTTCGCTTTTTCTTTCATGGCGCATGGGGGGGGGTGTCAATAAATATCTCAAGGTATTTCCCGTCGTTCTCGGTTGTGCCACTAGGATTCGCATGATTGCAACTATATCGAGCAGTGCGGGCGATCATGCGACTCCTAGCTGCGCAACCGAGAACGACGTAGGATTTTTTCCAAACTGGAGAACCCCCTGTCCATTTGGCCTGAGTCGAACCTCTGAGATTTTGAAAAACGTTCATTAATTTATGGGGGAACTTTACATTAAGCCCCCGGGACATTTTCGAAATTTTCTCAAAAACGGCTCCTAATTTATATTTCTTGGAAGAATGGAGTAAAATACACTTATTAGGTGGCAGAGGTACCTAGGTTGAACCGTTCACATTTTCACGGTCAACTCTGCATTTTCGAAAATTGCAGAAGTTTGAATTTTATTCAGCATTCTCCTCCAACTACAAAATTGTAGACAAAGATTTCTCCTTCAAGCAAAATTTGTTCCTCATAGTGTGTCCTTTCTTTAAGGCCAGGTACATTTTTTTGAAAATTTTAGTAGTTTTCGCGCAATATTGCATGCAAAATATGCAATTTTTAAAAAATACAAAAAATTGATTTTCTCAAAAACGGCTCCAAATCATTTCTTCAAACCTTTGGTAAGGATTGTGCTAAATGGACTCTATGAGATTACATACACGCCACTTTGCTCTCTTCTTCTGATTTTTCAAAAATTACAAAAATGAAATTTTTTGTTATGTCTCTCACGTTGTTAATATTGACATTGGCGGCGATTTATTCATATTATATTAATGAGTACATGTGCTTTAAATAATGTCAAGTAAAGTTTTTCGAAAACTCAGCAGTTTTCTCTGAAAACTAGCTCAAAATTCCGCATTTTCAGAAGCTCTCAAACGCCATTTTCGCATAAATGGCTCCACATTTTTCTTCAAACTTTTGGAACAGATACTGCTAATTGCACTCTTTAATATGACGTAAAACTTATTTTGAGTTATTTTTGTTTGACTTTAATTATGTTTTTCGAAAACTGAAAAATTGTCTATGAAAATTAACTTCAAATTTCGAATTTACAATAGCACTTAAACGTCATTTTCGTAAAAGCGGCTCCACATTTTTCAAAGAAAAGTACCCATTAGGACGAGGTTTTTGTGTTCTTTCATATTCTAAAATTAATATTTCCATTCTACCATTAGGAACCGAAAAATTAAGAAAATATCAAATAATGTACTTTGGGTGGAGATAAATGGCAGCTGACAAGAATATGTGGCAAGTCTGAATAGATAGTCAAAACTAAAAGAAATAGAAAATTAATATGGAAAGTCTGTACCATTCTGTAGCACCCCTAGTTTTTCATGTTTTTCTTTATTTATGCCCGTCCCTTATTTTTACTTTTCCGTATACATACGTATATTCAGAATAATAGTATTATACGGAACGTTATATACGTATTATATGGAACGTTATGTAATGCTGCGCTAAAAAAAGGCGAATTTTCAGCAGAAAAAAATTCATTGCCGGGCCCTGACAACGAAAAAGTGGATAAAACCAATTGCTAAATTAAGAAAAATTCCTCTAACATGCAGTGTCGCCAGAATCCCTGTTTTCTCAGTCCCTAATACATACAAACCAATTTTGCATTTTAATAATTAAACTCCACTTTTTTCCATGAAGGGTACAGGGGACTTATTGCTGAGAAATAATGTATGTAGGGTGTTGTAAGTTTTATAAGATACCTTTATGTCATGTTTGATAAATAGTCTTCCTATCTCAGTTGCAATTCTGCTTATGTACGACAAGCATGTAGAAGTTTTTCTGTAGTCTAAAAGAACATCTTAGATTATGGAGACTGAAACAAAAATACTCCACATTTGCCAACCACCTAATTCAAAACAATCACTCTTTTGACCTGGATAACAACTTCAACATTCTATGTTTCGAAAATTAAAGGAACAAATTGAATATTTTGGAAAATTTTGAAATTTTAAAATTATACAAAACTCTAAACGTAATATGTCTTAATGAACAATCACAATTAAAATCAGGCCCATCATAAATTTATTTATTGACTAGCTTTCCCAAATATTATTTCCTCCCTTAGCTTCCCTCAGTCTGTCTCCGTACCTCGTACGGACCACAAAATGGACTAAGCACATCCTAGGACTAAGCACAATGAACTTAATGTTTGTTTAATCTGTGTTACTTGGGTAATTAAATAATGTTAATCTTGAATCAGTTAATGTACTTCATTAGTTATTCATGTGCTAATTTTGTTAACTGAATTTTTAATATTGTAGAGCCACTTATGATGGGAAAAATTCCTGAAACACGTGTATGGCTGAATTTTCTACAAAGAAAATTTTTAAAGCCTACAATTGTGGTTGATACATCTTTTATCCTGAAATTTTATCACGGAGTACCTCAAGATCTCTGCTACCACCATAGAGTTTAACTTAATCCTTTTGGGATCAGTTCTAGATGCCAGAAAGATAACGTTTTCAGGTAAAATTTTTCCTGGCTATTTTCAGTGTTTATAACATCGATTTTCATGCCTATTAGTGCCTAATTTCGTAATTTTCTTGCATATTTTAGATGCCTAAATCAAACCTTTTTGTGCCTAAAATTCCGACGTCTCATTATGCAACGGGTTGCAGCCATCAAATGACACAATTACACATGGAGAGTAGAAAAATATTATTCTGCTACTCCCGAACAAAGTGCATGTCGCACGCCTTTGGGTGGAGATTCACTCCGAGCGAACTGTGACCCACATTTTCCACGGCGCGCAAGCGACATCTGCGTAAGCGATTAAGGCGAAGGCTGGGAATACGGGGCAACCAGCGCGCCTTCGCCTAACCAGCGCTCCATTTCCTTTTTTACTTTCCCGTTTACGTACGTACATACGGAATAATAAACGTAGTATAGGGAAAGGTACGTAATGCTGCGGAAAATCGATTTCGAGATTTTAACGGAAATATACGTTTTGGGGTCCCCTGATACCGAAAAAGTGTCTTTTTTTTTCAAAACGTCCGTTCGTCTGTGAACAACACTAGCGCTTAAACCACACGTGCGATATCTTCCAAAATGCACATTCCCCGGTCAGTCTGTTTCCACTCAACGCGCCGCGATTTTGAAAAACTTCCTTCAAAATTTGGGGGTACTATACATGACGCCCCCGGACATTTTTGATATTTTCTCAAAAACCGCTCCAAATTTTTTCTTTAAATTTCTTTTAAGAATAGAGTACAATACTCATTAAGGTGGCATATGTCCGATTATCACGGTTAACTCTAAATTTTCGAAAAATGCAAAACTTTGATTTGTTTTCGGCATCTTCCAACAGCTTCAAAATTGAAGAGAGAGACTTTTCCTCGAAATAAATTTTGTTCTCAAAAATGAGTTCTATCATTAAGGTCACGTAAATTTTTTTAAAAAATTGCAGTATTTTTCGCGCAGTATTGCTTGCAATATGTGCAATTTTAAAAAATTACAAAAACAAGATTTTCTCAAAATCGTCTCCAATTTTTTTCTTTAAACTTTTGATAAGGATAGTGCCTAATGTAAACTATGAGATGACATAAACTCTATAATGCTCTATTCTGTTGTTTTTCAAAAATTAAACAAATTAAATTTTTTGACTTGTCACCGACGGGACATCGTTAAAATTTGCAATAGCGGCGATTTGTTCACATTATTATGTTTACGAGTGCATGGGATTTAAATGATGTCAAACAAAAATTCTCTAAAACTTAACCGATTGGTGGGAAAACTGTCTCGAATTTCCACATTTTCAGAGACGCTCAAACGCCATTTTCTCATAAATGTTTCCAAACTTTTTTCTTCAAACTTTTCGAACGGATAGTGCTAATTACACTTTTGAATATGTCGTAAAGTTCGATTTGGTGTATTTTGTTTTGGCAAAAATTACACAAATGTAATTTTTTGAATGATCTCTCAAGCCTTTAAAACGCATATTATTAGTAATTTGTTAACACTATTGTATTTGTGAGTTAAAGTGCTTCAAATGACTTCAAATGAAGTTTTTCGAAAACTCGAAAATTTTCTGTAAAAAAGAACTTCAAATTTCGCGTTTTAATAGCGCTTAAACGTCATTTTCTTAAAATCGCTCCGAATTTTTCAAAGAAAATTGCCATTTAGGACGAGGTTTTAGTGTTCTTTAATATTCTAAAATTAATATTTCCGTTCTACTATTAGGAAATCGAAAAATTAAGAAAATGTCAAAAAACTGTACTTTGGCTGGCGATAAGTGGCATCTGGCAAGAGTATGTGGCAATTCCGAATAGCTAGCCAAGACTAAAGGAAATAGAAAACTAATATGGGAAAGTCTGTGATATTCTAAGTCATGTAAAGCTGGGCGAAAAATCTGTGGATTTTCGATAGAAAATCTCTTATTACAGGGCCCTGGTAACGAAAAAGTGGATTAATCTAGTTTCTAAGTTTAGAAAAAAGTCCTCTAACTCGTTGTGTACCCAGAATCCATATTTTGTGGATCCTTGATACCTAAAAATCGAATGACGGCAAAAAGTCTGTCCATCTGTCACGTTAGCGGCTAAACTGTTCAGCCGTTTTTCTCCAAATTGATATTGCCCGATCGATCTGCTTGGTGGCGCGGAGTCGTAAATTTAAAACGACATTTTAATTTTTGGGGGTGCTCTATATGAAGCGCCTGGGTCATTTCCCAAAAATTCTCCATCGTTTTTTATTAAATTTTGTTGTTGGATAGTGTGAAGGACATTTAGAAGAATGATGCAGGTCTCATATGTCGAAAGCCCTGAATTTTCGAAAATAGCAAAAATTCAAAATTTTTTCGGAGTCTTGCTACAACGAAAATATTACAGATAGAGAATTTTCCCTTAATGAAATCTGCTCCTTAAAGATATATTTTTAATAAGGATGTGTACAACTTTTGAAAATTTGATTACTTTTCGCGTAATTTTGCGTGAAAATAGGGCGAAAAATACGTGCTGTTTTAGCACACCACTAGGTTTTGTGACACTTAATAAAATTGCTATTTTTATAACACCTGCTTTGTTTGCAATTTAATCTTTTCGAACATTCGGAAAATACATTTGTGACTTACAGAGAAACCATTCGTTAATGGTTCTTAAAAATATTATGTGTAATTACTAGCGTACCCGTGCGGGAACTCTCGCATGCTATACCCCACCCTCTTCCTTTTTTTCATTTTCATATTAAGCCTGTAATATTTTTTTTTCCCCTCAAGACCCTCTTACGCTCTGTCACCTGTCCTATGTGTCCCCTTGTAATTGATAACAATATAATACACCCTTGTCAATACAAACTATTCTTATTCGACTTTATTATCGAGCAGAGAGATTCAAAACTGACGTGCGTTTCGGGTTGCATCTTACATGAATATTTAGCGGCGCTTTTTACACAAATCCTTCATATTTTTAAGTCAAAGTGCAATTCGTCACGTCTCCGTGAAATTCTCTTTCTTTAGAGACCTCATTTATAAAGATTGGCTGCGTGTGAGAGCCGCAATACGAAGGCACACTACAGAAATAATATAGGAGAAGATACTACGTATTTTATACCGCAATAAAAATACGACTTTTTTGGCCCACTCCATTCGCCTATTCTCCGATTACAATGTAAGTGGGTTTGACGTTTGATCAGCTGGTCCGGGGTTATCCAATCGGGAGATTCAATTTCAAAAATCCACTGTTTTCCGGCGCAGGATTACATAACTTTCTCTTACGAAGTATTCGTAAGGCGAGATAGTAAAAATTAAAGCTCCAGATTCGATGACGTGAAGGATATCAAGACGAATATAACACAAATCTCATATAAGGAGATTATCAAAACATTTAGCCAAAAAGATGGTGCCCAGTGTCCGACAAATTAAATTTTTAGATCCTTTATGTCGCCTAGCTATGTAATAGGTAGTAATTAAGAAACCAAGACGCACCATCTTTAAAAACAACCCCTCCTCCTTTGTGCTTCGCGCAGTGGGGTACAAAGAGTCCGCAGTGCAGTAGTGCTCAAAGAAACCGCATCACCTAAAGAATACGAGCATTTTGTATTTTCGCAATCCAATACGCTTTCCAAAATTGGTAATCATGTATTTTATGTAGATTGTTTTTGATACCATTTCCTTCATAACTCACTCGCTTTTTGCAAACCAAGTGGTGTATTTTCAGGATAATACAGCAGTTTACAACTGTTAGCGAGGTGATGCGGTTTTTATTAGCACTAGCGTACTTCCTGAAACACCACAGTGGAACACTGCCCTCCGCGGGCGCATCTCGCGACATAAATATCTCTCATGCAAGCCCAGTAGCGCGACGGGGCGGGGGAGGGGGGGAAAGCTCACAGCGCCAGCCCCGCCCCTGCACGCTCCGCCGCCCGCGGCTGTTTCTCCCGGATCCCCCTTCCCCCGCCCCCGCAGCCAGGCAGCTATGCACCTGCCCCCGTTTCCGCTCCGGCTCGGCCGCGCCGCGCCGCGCCCCCGTCGCTTGTACGTCACTCGCGCGCGCAGAAGAAGCATCTGCACTACAGTGCGATTTTTCAAACTCTGCCCCTCAAGCCCCTAAGGTCACGATGGAATATCACACGGCATTTCGCGTCTTTCTCCATCCTGCCGATAGAAGTCGCATGATCGCAAGCACTGTTTGATACGGTCGCGATCATGCGGTACCTGAGCAGGACTGAGAACGTCGCGAAATACCGTGCCATATTCCATCGTGATGATGGGCCTTGAGGGGCAAAGATAGAAAAACCGCAGTATAGTGATGGCAAATTTTTCCGAAACATCGATACATCACTAAAGGGTTTTCGGTGTCGATGAAAACCTCGACAAAAGGCACCTGCACTAGTGATGGGAAATTTTACCAAAACATCCACATCGCTAAAGGATTTCGATGTCAATGAAAACATCGACAAAAGTCATCTGCACTAGTGATGGCAAATTTTACCAAAACATCCACATCGCTAAAGGATTTTCGATGTCGATGAAAACATCGACAAAAGTCATCTGCACTAGTGATGGCAAATTTTACCAAAACGTCGATACATCGATGTTGCGATACAGTCGCTAACGGTTTTTCGATGTCGATAAAAACATCGACAAAAACATCGATGTTTTAAATATAGACTAATAAACATGCTATTTTCCTATCTATTTTTAATTACCGTACGTAAATGGAATATATTTTACTGTTTGGTTAGCAATATGTTAGTAGTAGGCTACTATGCTAATAAAAATTATTATTGAATGTAAAGAAGAAAATTAAAATTAATGAACATCGTGTTTCGTTATTTTACCATCTCAACCTTTTAATCAGCATTCTACATATACCATACAAAATATCATAAAAATAGCATTCTTTAAAATGTATAATAAACATTCTTTAAAAAGCACTGCTGGAATAATAAACTCAAACATGGATGTTTATGCAACAATATATGGATGTGAAGAAAACATCGAAAGCAAAACATCAATGTTTCTCGTAGAAAACATCAACGGTTTTTTGCCATCCCTAATCTGTACTGCAGGCAGGAGGCGCATCCCGTGACACGACGAGGAGGACAGACACAGCTCCAGGGGGAGAGAAGGTTGAAAGAAACAAGTTTTGCTTATGTAGCGTGTTATTCTTCAACTGAAACCGCTGAAACTGTCATTAAAACAATGCCATTATCACTTATGTATCATCAGACCCCCCCTCCTGCACGCCCGCCAATTAGGACAAATGCTGCCAAATACAACATACAAAAATTGCAAGTCTTCCAAACAAATTCCTAAAATCCCTTACCCAAGCCCCCTGGTTCATCTCCAACAAGCAACTACCTCCCGAATTAAACATCAAACCTATCACTCATCATATTGCCTATCTCGCCAATAACTTTTACTCGAACCTGCAGTTGATCAACCAAAGCAGAAATCTCAAACTGGATAAATATGCGAAACACCAGACTCTAATAAAAAACAGACATTCACGCATTACATTACACGCATTCTGGGAAATTTTCAGCAATACAGAATAAATAATTAGAGGTGCTCTGTAAGTCCCCTTGTCATATGTAGTTTAGTGTTAGTAAGAAGGTAGATTAAGTTAGATTGTAAACTAGCAAATGCAAATGTGCAGTTAAACTTGGGGGTCATCCATAAATTACGTAACGCTAAAGGGGGAGGAAGGGGATCTGAGACAGCGTTACGCACCGTTACCTAGAGATAAGGAAGTGCGTTGCAACGGGAAGAGGGGGGTGTTGAAAATACTCGAAATTGGCGTTACGTAATTTGTGGACGACCCCTTAAATAAACTTTGTAATTTCATTCAGAATACAAATAAATAAATTAGTAAGTAAATAAATTAATAAATATATAAATAAATAAGTAAAGAAATAAATAAAAAATGTTGCGTGTCCAGAATCAGCCACCGTCATGAATGGACCACTAGGCTCTTCCTGCAAACGTTTCTGTCGAGGCCACAATGTTGCCACTAGGCTATGGCAGCCGGTGGAAGGTCTTAGAGCCGAAACACCCGACGTCGCGTGATTGATGATCAGTGATTCCGGCGCTTCAACTACTAAGGTCATTAGGACCGTATGTGCAGTGCATGTTTTTATTGCGAGAGGTGGCGGTGATCTTCTCCAGTTAGATAGCGATATCTGGCACCGAACTACATGTCGCTCTGCAGGATTTCTCCAACCACACGCCTCCGACCATCTCCCACCAGCTGGGCACCGCCCCAGCCAGCGGGGACAAGCTCTAAGCTCCCGACCGGTCTCCCGGCGTGTGTGGTAGTGTAGTTCATGCGAGTGTGTGTGTGTAAGAGGAGAGGATAGTACAAGGAAGAGGAAGGAAAGATCGCGCGCGGTCCGTGGCCCGTTTGTTAGGGTACTGCCGCAGCATTCGCCTGGTGTTGATCGGAGATACCACGGAAAATTACCGATCAGAGCAGCCGGCCGCTAGAATTCTCCTCTAGACAGCGATGGGACTCTAGCTCTGTGGCTAGTATAGAAATGCATCTGAGGCGTTGGTTCTCCATCGTAAGTATTTATTTTAGCATAAAGCTTTTTCGGCCGCATTGCGGCCATCTTCAGTGCTACAATAATAATAATAATAATAATAATAATAATATAATAATAATTATTATTATTATTATTATTATTATTATTATTATTAATATTATAATGGATAGAACAAGAAATGTAATGAATCTTAACGTGCCTTGTTGTACCAATGTCCCATACCTGCTCAGAAACCGAGCTAATGTCACCTTGTCGACGTCTGGCCATCCCACGGATGTTAGTCCCAGGGACCCAGAGCCGGCAGTAGCTCGAAGCCATCGTCAGAGATGGACCCGGGATGAATTAAAGGAGGTGATGTGGTGCTTTTACTATGCAAAAGCGAAAAATGGGGGATCAGAATAGAAGTTTTCAAGGTATGGAGAGAGCGGAACCCAGATATCAGACCTACCCTAGACTCAAAGAAGCTTGCCAGTCAAGGACGATACGAACTCAGCAGTGGAAAATTCACAGCAGAACAACTTGCTGACATTGAGAGAAATGCGGAGTATGTACTTCGCACGAACTATCCACATGACGATCATGTAGAACTTGAAAATAATGATCCCGTGGAAGGTTCATCTCATTCCAATGAAACACACGTCAGTGGTGAAAATTCATCTGGCAATGAATTACACCGTAAGGACATAATGCGAAATATCCTTCGGCACGAGATAGAAAGAGTTAGTCAACTTCCGTTTCAATCTCGCGAACCGTTGAGGAGAATATACGAAAATGCCAAAGCTAAAAAAGTGATCGAAACAGTGAATTCTGTATTAAATGAGGTGGTCGAGACCCCAGGCAAAGATCTAGATATTACTGAAATCAATCACATCATATATGCAACTGGATATCTAGTATCTCAGATAATTTTAGGGCCAGCCAAGAACACCGACGGCCGACAGCAAAAGAGTAAACAGCTCTGTACCCCCATGGATGAAGAGAATTATGAGACGGATAGCCGACATTCGGCGCGAAATATCACCCTTAGCTGAGGCATCTTCTAAATCAACGCACACCTCTAAAGTTCAACGAAAAATATTCAATGTTCAACAAAAATACCAAATTGAAAATGACACCAGCAGGCTAATGGTAGTTGAGAAGCTAAAAGAGAAAACTGAAAGCATGGACTCAACGAATTAGACGTTACAAACGTAGAAAAGATTTCCGTGTTCAGAATCGGTTGTTTGAAACAGACGCGAAGAAATTCTATCGCAATCTGACTCAAAACCCAAATAGCAATGCTATCACTCCTTCAAAAGATGATGTCGAGGCATTTTGGGCAGCAATCTGGGAAGAGAGTAGATTCTACAACAAAGATGCATCTTGGCTTCAATCTGAAGTTGATGCTGCAAATGAACTTGTGGAAACAGTGGAAGATGTTCACGAATTCTCGGAAGAGGACCTCTTCCAAGCAATTAAAAACATGGGAAACTGGAAATCCCCCGGGATTGATAAGATCCAGATTTACTGGATTAAGAAACTAACAGCATTACATCCGCATCTAGCAAATGCTATTAATAAAATTTTAGAAAATCCAAAGGAACTCCCGGAATGGCTCACACACGGCATCACGTATCTGCTACCCCAAAGCGGGACAGTACTGTACAAAGTTATAACTTCAGCCACAGCTGACAAAATGTACAGACATCTAGAGAAGAATCATCTAATGCTAGTTGAACAAAAAGGATGTCGTAAAGGTTCTTATGGCTGTAAGGAAATCTTGCTACTGAATAGAGTCATCTTGAATGATGTAAAGAAACGAAAACGTAATTTGAGCATGGCTTGGATTGACTACCAAAAAGCCTTCGATAGTGTACCACACGATTGGATTTTGAAGACCCTGGAGATCTATCGATTTCATCCTAGACTTATTGAATTTTGCAAGGCTAATATGAAGTCGTGGAGTACCAGGTTACTAATACACAGCGGAAAGGAAGCAGTAGAAACCAGAAGTATTCAGATTAACAGGGGTATTTTTCAAGGAGATTCACTATCCCCTCTGCTGTTTTGCATTAGTTTGATCCCACTATCGAGACAGTTGTCGCAAGCTGACTTTGGTTTTAAGCTCCATGGTGATGAAAGGCCAGTATCACATTTGTTTTACATGGATGATCTGAAAGTGTTTGCTAAGAATGAAGCGATTCTCTCCCAAATGCTGTCTGTTGTGAATGACTTTAGCTATGACATCTGCATGAAGTTTGGTCTTGACAAATGTGCAAAATTTAAAAAGAGGCAAACTGACAACGTCAGAGAGCATTGAAGTTGATATGTACACTGTGATTCAAGATCTTGAGCCAGGTAAAACTTACAAATATCTGGGCAATGAAGAATGTGAGACCATCTCGAACGACACAATGAAAGAGAAAATTTGCAAGGAGTATTACAGAGAGTGAGACTTGTCCTGCTGAACAATATCTAAAAAGAATGGGGAAGGTGCAGATCAATAAAGATCAATCGTTTATATGGCTGAAAAGGGGAAGAATGAAGCCAGAATCGGAAGCACTTGTAATAGCTGCCCAAGATCAGGCGTTGAGAACACGACATTATGATAAAGCGGTTCTCAAAATTTCCCAAGATGACAAATGCCGAATTTGCCAAGAGCAAGTAGAAACCATTGATCATATTGTCTCATGTCCAATTCTAGCAAAGACCGAATACTTAAAAAGACACGACACGGTGTGTAGTTACCTCCACTGGCAGATCTGTACCACCCTCGAAGTTCCAACACATGCCTCATGTGGTACGAACACTCACCAAAACCGGTGACATCGGTTGGATTGTGTACGATGTTGTACGACCAACAAATTCAAACGGATCGCACGATAGCAGCAAACAAACCGGATATTGTTATCTGGGATTTTGAGAAAAAATCGTGTCTACTTGTGGATGTTGCTGGTTCCTTGCGATCAAAACGTCGTTACCAAGGAGGCAGAGAAACGTCTTAAATACAAGAGTTTGGAAATTGAGATCAGCCGAATGTGGGGCGTAAAAGCACAGGTCGTACCGATAGTTATCGGAGCTCTGGGATTTGTTCGCAAAATTTGTGTAAGAACTTGTCTAAACTTCCAGGTCATTACTGTAGCTACTGAAGATGGCCGTAACGCGGCCGAAAAAGCTTTATGATAAAATAAATACTTACGGATGGAGGAACCAACGCCTCAGATGCATTTCTATGATGGAAACATCGTAAACACCGCACCATTTCCTACCTCTGTGGCTAATGTCTATAATCGCGTCGCGACTGGAACCCTAGGACCTCTCTCAGAGATACTGCAACATTTGGTGATGAGAGGAGGCGGATAAGCACCACATCCGCGCAAGGCCGTTTTAAAACAGCATTGGGGGCCCTTGGGCCTAGGTTAATTTGAGGGCCCCTACTCTTACTTTCACTCCCTCCCCCCACATTTCGATGCTGAAATATACATAAAATCATTTCGCGTTGTATTTTGTATTCTTTTAATATATTGAAAGTATAGTGTTTCAATTTAAGAATATTCAAACAAAAATTTAAACATATATGTATACGTAAGTCGGAATAGGAGGTTTATATTTAATAGAAAAACACTACAAATAAAATAGTTATAATTTTTATTGAATTGTACAATGTAAATTAAAACGCGTTAAACAACAACATTCCATATTATAAATAATATCCAATGATGCGCGACATATCACTCCGTTATGTCAGTATTTTGCGTATTATTAAATTATACATCAATTTTTATACGTTTTTTATTTTATTTTTTGAAAAATGCAGTATTCAACGCTGCGGTTGCTCAGTGGTGGGGCGCTGCTTCCTGACCTGGAGGATGCAGGTCGATCCGGCGTAGGCTGAATATTTATCTGCTGCTTTTCATTCAGGGCGGCTCTGGGTCGACTCAGCCTCCTTTCCAGTTGGTACCAGAATTCCAGGGGGTAAAGGTAGCCGGAGCGTTGTGCTCACACACAACCTCCTCCTTGTGCCGACGGCGACGAAAAGGTGGAGCCCTACCTCACTTCCCCTGTAGGCCTCATCGGTTGCGTGTGTGCCTATGTGCAATGGCACATGGGATATCTTTACCATTCCTTTACCTATTTTTTAACCCTTAACCTGCGTAGTGCGATTTTAGTCGCGTCAGCGCCGTAGTGCGGTCTCTGAGACCGCCGAGTTGAACATCCGTTTTTTAAAAACTTAAGATTTTATGAAAATAACGCAACACAATCTTGTCATATTTCATCTTTGTT